>BPLR01021019.1:0-96088 GCA_021605095.1 Caerostris extrusa
ACATATATCTCAAAGTGTTTTTCCCCCCAATTTAACACACACACACATTTCTTCTTCTATATTACGCAGTCTCATTCCTTCTGCTACTACATCTCTATGTGCTGCTCACTTAATACTACACATCTGCAAACCCACAAGTACTCCTCCTCCTCCGCGGTGTGCCCACGGCTGTTGCAGCGGCAGACTGCAGCGTCCTACTACATCTCTGGCAATTCCTATTACATTTTCCGCAGTCCCCGCCCTTGCAATCTCCTCCTGCTGCCCTGGCCCTGGCTGCCATACTTCCTCCCTTGCAGTTCTACTACATCTCGGTTGTTCCACCCTACTACAGTATATTTCGCAGGCAGTCCCAGCATTACACGCGCCTGCAGCGTTCACCCTCCACAAGCATCGCAATCCAGCTACATACTCTGTTGCTGTTCTCACTTGCCACACACGTGTGTAAGTCCTGCGCTTTACATCTCCTAAGCGCTCCACCCAGTCATTGGCATTTCCGCTGTCTCACTACATTCCCTCTGCTTGCTGCTTTTCCAATTTACTACATTTCCGCAGTCCTACTACATCTCTTGCTGTTCCACCTTACTACATTTCTCGCAGTCTCCACTACATCTCTGCTGTTCCAATTTACTACATTTCCGCAGTTCTGGCCATACCTCTGCTGTTCCACTTACTACATTTCCGCAGTTCTACTACATCTCTGCTGTTCCAATTTACTACATTTCCGCAGTCCTACTACATCTCTGCTGTTCCACTGTAATACATTTCCGCAGTCCTACTACCCTTGCTTTCTTTTCCAATTTATTACATTTCCGCAGTCCTACTACATCTCTGCTGTTCCAATTTACTACATTTCCGCAGTTCTACTACATCTCTGCTGTTCCAATTTACTACATTTCCGCAGTCCTACTAAGATTCTGTTGTTCCACTTACTACATTTCCGCAGTCCTACTACATCTCTGCCCAAGTGTTCCAATTTACTACATCCGCAGTCCCATTTCATCTCTTTATGTTCCAATTTACTACATTTCCCCCGCAGTTCTACTACATCTCTGCTGTTCCAATTTACTACATTTCCGCAGTCCTACTACATCTCTGCTGTTCCAATTTACTACATTTCCGCAGTTCTACTACCCTGCTGTTCCAATTTTCTACATTTCCGCAGTCCTAGCCATCTCTGCTGTTCCACTTACTGCCATTTCCAGTCCTACTACATCTCCTAAGTGTTCCACTTTCTTATTTACATTTCCCCCCCGCAGTCCTACTACATCTCTGCTTTTCCAATTTATTACATTTCCGCAGTCCTACTACATCTCTGCTGTTCCAATTTCATTAAGTATTTCCGCAGTCCTACTACATCTCTGTTGTTCCAATTTACTACATTTCCGCAGTCCTACTACATCTCTGCTGTTCCACTTACTACATTTCCGCAGTCCTACTACATTCCCTGCTGTTCCATCTCTACTACATTTCGCAGTTCTACTACACTCTTGCTGTTCCACTTGTTCCAATTTACTACTGTTCCAATTTACTACATTTCCGCAGTTCACTACATCTCTGTTGTACCAATTTACTACAGTTCTACTACATCTCTGCTGTTCAATTTACTACATTTCCGCAGTCCTACTACATCTCTGCTGTTCCAATTTACTACATTTCCTCTGTCCTACTACATCTCTGCTGTTCCAATTTACTACATCTCTGCCGTTCTCGTAACGAACAACTTAGATCAAAGAGCCCAGCATTCAAACACAACAATAGTGTGTAATTTAAATAATTAAATATATTTATGCATTTGAACTTTGAACTTTGTTCATTAAAAATAGAAAATTTTCATTATTTAATTATTTTAGTTTTTTTTTTTTAATCTAAAGCGGAGGATCACGGATAGCATTGCCACCACGGATGAGGATATGCTACAACGAACACGACAAAAATCGAGTACCATTTTGATAATATTCGTGCAACGAATAGTCCCATATACAAATGCATTAAATTAAATTACATTTAAATTAAATGAAGCAAAAAAAAATTAACTATAAAAATAATTATAGAAAAACTATAAAAAAATGTAGAAAAAGTATAAAAAAAAAAAATAGAGAAAAACTATAAAATAACTATTAAAAAAACTATAAAATAACTATAAAACTATAAAATAATTATAATAAAAAATATATAAATCTATAACTATAAAAAATTAACTTCCCATTTTGTTATAATTTTGACTTAACTTTCTTTTCATTTATCACTGTAATAAATTTCGATATTATAAACGAACTATGGACATCTTCTATTTTTATTACATACTGTTTATAGTTGTTGTATCCCTGAAGAGTAAAAGGGAATCAAATAACGTGGTGCTCGAAATAGTGTACAAGTATAGCATAGAGTATACTTTTATTTTATTTCGAAATTGATGCTGTATGATTTTCAGTAAAAATTCATCATATGATCAAAACCAATTCATCATTCAAAATCTTGAAGACTTTAGGATCTCCCTGTTCAATTTCAAACTGTTAACAATAAATGTTTTTAATAAAATACCTTTCGTTTGTAACTGATTTTAATATTTTTTAAAATATCAGTTAAGATAAATTGAAACCATATTTGTGAAAGTAAATTTATAAATAAACTTCAGTGATTTTGAATGATTCGTATCTCATTTTTGTGTTACACTTCAAACCAGCAGATGTACCATAATTCTATATATGAATTGTCTTCTTAGATCCATTTATAGAATAAACTCTATTATCTACAAAATAATTCAATACATCATCAAAACAGTAATCATCATTTGAACAGTAATTATCATCAAAATATCTTTTTTTTTCTTTCTAATGCAGCTGGCAAACACTTAGACTGCTTGGTCGTGGATGCCTTAAGGCAAGCGCTGCACAGACGTACTCACTTTGCATTACCCAGGGGGAGCGTGTAACTTGAAGATGAGCCACGGACGCGGAGTAACAATGCCCCGCAACGCTCTACGATCCTATTAGACCGGGACCTACACTTTAAAGTGGATTCCGAACCACTACAAACATCCATGGCACCGCCGGGACTCGAACCCTGTGGTACCGAGCGCCAGAGCGCTAGCTACTCGGCCATTCAGGCCCTCATCAAAATATCTTATCTATAAAATAATTCAATCCGTAGTCATCATCAAAATATTTGATCTACAAAATAATTCAATACATAATCATAATCGAAATATTTTATCTACAAAATAATTCCCTAAAGTAATCATCATCAAAATATCTTATCTACAAAATATTCAATAAATCATGTACAAAAATATTCAATATTAATAATAATATTCGTTGTTATCTTGAATATAAAACTGCGTACTTAAACGTCATATCAGATTTATCGACGCTTTAAAGAATAAGTTGAAGTTTGATAAAAATAGAAAAAGAGAAAGGAAAAAAATTCTAACTGGATTGAAATGATTGTCACTAGTATTACAGGAAACAAAAAAAAAAATAATAATAATAAATACAATAATATCTTCACTTTCACAGATGACCAAACTAACAGTGCAAAATATAAAAATAATTTAATTCTATAAACTATAAACTATGAAATAATAAAATGTCAAAATTGCCTTCCCTTTATTTTAAACAATCTTTTTGATTTAAATTATTGCAACTTAACTATCTCTGATTCCTAAAAATAAAATAATTCAATCTATATTATTATTTATAATTAATTAATCATTACATTAATATTTCGTCATTATATTAAATTTTACCATTATAATTATAATATATATTATGCTAAATAACTTACCTCCTACAATACAGAAGAGAATAACGACTAAGGCATTCATTTTGGATATTCTATGTTGGACTGATTAAAACACTAGTGATGTTGTGCTAAAGATCCAAACTTTTATTTAAATTATTTCGTAGTTTTTCAGTTATTTCCGATGTAAAAAGATTGTGAAAACGTCAAAGGAAATCCTACTTGACGTCGTGTTTGTGTTTTCATCTCATACTTACTTTATTTTTAAATGTCATATCAGCTTGGAAAAAATGTCAAATGTCCAGCTGATTAAACTATTTTTAAATTTCAAGGAACAGTTTAGCGTAAACTATCACTTAACACCAGGATGTTTGCGTTTCTCAGTAGAAATATCTCCCAATTAGATAATTACCATGTGAGTGTGGGTGAGAATTTCATTTGCTTATAGCTTGTAGTTTTCAAACGTACGTCCATAATGTAATTATAATTTAAAAATTGTTCACTTATTATACATTATTACCATTACCATTATTACTTATTATTATTATTATTATTACCAAGTGAGTTTTACCATTTCTAGTGAGTGTGGGTGTATCCATAATACAATTAGAATTTTTAAAATTGTTTATTTATTATATATACATTATAAAGCCTAAATGGAGGAACCTAATGAAAGAATGGGGAATAAAATATAAAAGAGGGAGAATCAAAGAACCTAATGCAAATGAAGCACAATAACCTGAATAATTCAATAAGAAGAATAACCTAAAGAAAGCGTTTTTTTTTTTTAAATTTTGCACTTCAATAGGCCGGGTGATCTATTTATGGGTTCCCTTAACAGTCAATGACGGTCAAGACCTTAAAAAGCAGAACTTCTATGATAACTGTTCCGTCTTTAACATTTTATACGGAGAAAATCCAGAATAGTACTATGCATATTGATAGTCAATGCCAGATACTTATACGTTATTTAAATTGTCATCCAGTCTTCTTTATTTTAGAAAACAGTAACTGCAATCTGATCCCTCATACACGTTACTGCATCAAACAAATCGAGGATTTTTTCTTTTTAATTCGTCAAAAATTTCTTTATTGCCAAAAGTTGTCTACATATAAAGTGTAAAACCAGAATGAATGTATTCGCTTCGTGATATAATCGAAAATTCTAATCTTCAACTTCCTTAAGATTTTATATCAAATCAATATATTTCATAAAACTGGTTAAAAGTTAACTACATACTAATTTCAGAAACTATAATTTCTTTATTCTTATTTTTTCAAATAAAGTGTCAAATATTAACAAGCAAATACTTTTGCATATTATATATACTTTAAATTAATAGTACATAAATGATAAAAATATTTTTATTATAATTAATTTTTATTTTAAAAGCAAAATAAATCATAAAATATTTTTAAATTAAAGCAAATTTTTATTCAGTTACCTTTTCATTTGCGAAATATTGTAAAAGATACACCTGTCTCTTACTTCTAAATTGTTTTTCCTGCTTGATATTAAAACGCAGTTTTTTTCAAATAAAATTACAAGTATATGTACAAATATATGTATAAAAATACTTTAAAATTACAATGCATGATTGATAAAAATATTTTCCTTAAGACTATTTTTTGTTTTATAAGCAAAATATATCGCAAAATGTTTTTAGATTTATGTTTCATTTCAAATTAGATGTATTCCATTATATTTTATTTCAAATTAGATTTATTCCATAAGATTTTATTTCAAATTAGATTTATTCCATTAGATTTTATTTCAAATTATATTCATTCCATTAATTTTTATTTCAAATTAGTATGTTTCATAAAATTGGTTAAAAAAGTAAACTGAACAATATTCGAAGTTATAATTTTTTGAAATTGAAAATAAAATTTTTCAAGTAAAATTGCAAATATTACACATGCATTTTCAGGACGGGATTGATAAAAGTAATTTTATTAAAATTACTGTTTGTTTTAAAATCAAAATAAATTGTAACAAGTTTTTAAATTAAAGCAATTTTTAAATTATCTTTTCAATTGCAAAACATATTAAAGATATGCCTACCTCCTACCATCAAAAACAGACAAAGCGCGAGAACTTTCATTTTAAATGCTGGATTGAGAACGAAGTGTAGGAAAAACTTTCTACGAATTAACTGAATTACAAAGTGTTTTTAATTTTTATATAGATTTATTTAACTATAAAAGTATAGCTTGTGACTTAATTAGCGGAAACTAATATTGATATTTGTAGGAAATCCGTCTGGCAGTATTGGTTATGCAGTTTATCGTTACTCTTGCCATACTTAAAGGGTCATATCAAATGTTCTTGAACTTAGCGGAAAATGTTTACAAGTGTAATATTTTATTTATGATTTGTTTAAATTTTAGATTTGTCGTGGTTAGTTTATTGTTGTAGAAACGCCTGTAAAATTGTTGTAAGAATAATAGGGATATATTAGGTTATTCACAATTAATATATGATGTCGTATTGTTAGAAATTAAATTAAATTTTAATATTTTAACTTAATTAGTAAAAAAATAGTGAAACGGATAGGACAATATATTAGCAGATTTGTTTATTACATTATCATATAACGAAATCTGCAGGTACATGCAAGTTTTCTTGTGGATTTTCACGCTCTCAATGAGATAAAATTATCAAATGGTGTTTTATATAGAATAATTATTGATCAGTTATCAATTCCATGACTTGTAGTAATTAAGTAAAAGTAAGAATGGAATATTTTAGTGATAGAGGAAATAACAAATATGCATACATATTTTTAAAGAAACTTATTTTAAACAAATTATCTGTTTGTAATACAATAAAAACATATATGTTATATATTCTTCTTCCTTGGCGCAACAGCCCCATGGTGGACCAAGGCCGTCTGCCTACTGTAGATTTCGTGACAAGAGACATTTTCTTTTTTAAGGGATAGGATTATGCCCTACGCACAACCCTCTACAATCATACTAAACCAAGACGGTTTAAAGTGGATTCCAACCATTACAAGCACCCAGGGCCTCCGGTACTCAAACCCGAACCTATGGAACCTACCCGGAACCTACGAACCTATGAACCTCACGATACAAAATGATATTTAGCATAATTTTTATTTTACAAAAATTTGAATCCTTATAATGCAATATTACTTTATTATTGTCATGTATATTTCAATCATAATTAACTCTATTACTTTATCATCTGTATTTTTATCATTATCATCTATATTATTATCTTTTAATCGGGACATTATATATTATTGTAATATAACATTTATTTTGTTTTTTAAAGGAGGCATTGTTGACTTATTTTTAAAGACAGAAAATTAAAAATTAAATTTTTGGCTTATATATCAACACTGAAGGGTATCTAAATAATATAATTAATTAGTTGAAAAATATATAAATTTATTTTAAAAAATATAGAAAATTTCGGTTTTTTTGAAAAAATGATAATATGATAAAAAAAAAATGATAAATGATGCTATAAATTAAAATGAATATGGATTAATATTCATTTTAATTTATAGCCAATAAATTAGAATTCAACCAACTTTTCTCAACTTGGAACTCGCGTCACCGTACTAGATACTGTGATCGTATATCTTGCTTGATTTGTTAATCTACTCTTCAACGATTTATGCTTAGTATCGATTTTATCAAAAATTTGAAAATCAAATATTTGTTATTAACTTCTCATGCAACATGAAAAACGATTAATAATTAAATTTAATGACTTATTAAAAATGATGAACTCAAAACGATTACTTATTTGCATTAAGTGTTTTGTCAAGTTTGAATAAACTAGAAATTCAGTTCTTTTTCAATTCCTGCTATTAGTTCACACTCTCCTATATATATATATCTTGTTCAAATTTTCAATTGTTCATGAAATACTTTTTATTCCTCCACTCAAGTTTAAATACATTTTTTAAACTTGCAGTGGATGACACTGACGTTAATACAGTTTTTCAAATATTAATTCATTAATTAAATTAAATTAATTAATTTTAGTTTTATATGGAACAAAAAATTTCTCTGATAAGAGATATTTAGCAGGATATAAATTTAGCAATAAATGCCGTTAGTGGCGAAGCGTGCAGATCGCTGGAAAAAATTTCTTTTTTTCATTCAGGGTTCTAGTCTGAGTTAAGGAGAGAACAAAATGGAAAATGAAACATGTGAATAAATTGGTGAGAGAGATGGAAAGTGTGTATGTGAGTGAGAGAGATTGAAATGAATGAAAATTATTTATAAAGGACTTTCTGCATGTAGTGAAAAAAAAAGTTGGAATTGACTTTAATTTTTTTTATTATATTATTTATTTCTCCTTACTTCAAATACTGCTCCTTTTCCTCTTATTTTGATTGTATCTATATGGGAATGAACATATCAACAACAAAGCACATATTATATAGAATGAATTTTATTAAAATTTTAAAAATAGACACTGTAAAGTAACTTTCTATATTAAACCGTTTTTGAAGAAATTTAATCATCTACTAAAGTTACAAACAGTTTCAGCAAACAAGCCAATTGATTTTCACGTCACAAGATGGTGCCATGCATTAAAAATTAAAATAAGTGGCGCCATCTGTTGGCATCACATTTAGACGCATGCCTATGAATTGTGCTACAATTGCTAACTTATTTTTTTAATTTTATTAATTTTGAATTAACAGGAAATTCATTTTCCCCTTTTCCTCGATTCTAATTTCGATTAAAGTTCATTCGATTTCGCGGTAAGGAGTGAATATAATAAAGTATACACATTTTATTGCTTTTAATTGTCAATTGATATAAAGCCATCAAAAAAAAATTATAAAAATTAATTAAGCTAATTAATTGCTTCTTGTGCAATGTATTAATCTTCTGAATGCTTACATACACCAGGATTCGGATTCTTCAAGAAGAATCATGGAATTAGCATAGGTCGCGTAAACTGCATGACCTTCTTGGAAGCATTGATTCAAGTATTCTGTTGGATCAAAATCCAGAAGTGTGAATTTCACGAAGTTTAGTTTTTGATATTTTTTTCAATTACTTCTATTAGCTCACACTCTCCCTATATATATCTTGTTCAAATTTTCAATCGTTCATAAAATACTTTTTATTCATCCACGCAAGTTCAAATAAATTTCTTTTGAACATGTAGTAGATGACACTGGATGTTAATACAGTTTTTTCAAATATTAATTCATTAATTAAATTTAAGAAATTAATTTTAGTTTTTTTTTTTAGATTTAAGTTGCATATATCTAATAATAGATGGCGCCAGATGTAAGAAAAAGTTTCAACTTTATTTGTAAAGGACTTTTCTGCAATAGAGTGAAAAAAGTAGGAATTGACTTTAAAATTTTTTTTTTTATATTACTTGTTTGTAAAGAATTTTAATTATTTTGGAGGATTATTTTATGAGGAAGGGAAAGCAATTTTATAACGTGAAATTGGTTTTAATCAGTAATGGAATCCAATTCCATAACATGTAGTGGGTTACAATGAGTAATAGATTTAAATTTTATAATATGAACTGGGTTATAATAAGTAATGTAATCCAATTTTATAACATGACGTAGGCTGTAATGAGTAATGTAATCCATTCTTAAGACGTGTAATATTTTAAAATGTAATAAATTTCTATTCTATTACATGAAATTGATTTAATGGTATACCTATTAGGGAAAAAGGTAGCATTTCTAAGGTGTGTTATGAATATAATAGTGACATTTGAATAGCAAAACCGACACTATAATTGAAAACGTTATTCATCTCATGATACTAATGCTACAAATGATTATTTATATATAGTAGATATGACCCACCGTTGTTCAACTAAATAAATAATAATAATTTTAATATAATTTTAGTTAATATAGAAATAATAATAATTTTAATATAATTTTAATTAATATAGAAATAATAATAATTTTTAATTGTGGTTATTTTTTACTTATTAAAATATCGGTGCATAAATAAAATTTTACGATTTTAATTTACTCGCCTTAAATAATATAAATTGACTAAATAAAGCACTCATCCTATCCAAAAATTCCGTTGTTGCAGATATGTTACTGCACTACAAATTAACACCCAATTTGAGATTCAAATAGCTAATTCGTTGAAGTGTTTTGAATATTGAATGGAACAAAACTTTATATAAAAGTCATGAAACAATACACATACAGATTATAAGGAAGAAAACACGTTTCTTGAAGAGGAAAGCTAACGAAGCTATGCTTATTTTGTCTTCGAGTATTTGAATCCAAATAACGTTTACTTATAATTTATGAGTCTGTGTAACTCCAAGAGATTAAACTCAACAACAAAAGGATAAGATATTAGAGAGTTTTTGCATAACGTTTTTTTATCGTCCGATATTTTTCTTCCTAGCGCGCATACTCATAGGAATAGCTCAGTAGTGCAGTATTACAGATATGCATGCGCAATAGGTACAATGTTTCCTATGAGCATGCGCGCTGGGAAGAAAAAATATGGGACGTTACCGCATGCTCATAGGAAACATAATTTCCTATGAGCATGCGCTCCAGGGAGAAAAAGCTAACGGACGTCCTACGGTAACTAACGTACGGTATGCAAAGACTCTATAATATCGGACGCAAAAACTCTCTAATATTTATTCTGTAAAAAGAAGAGAAAAGCGAATAGGAAGCTTGATAAACAAACCATTTTAAATGACGAGAGCATTCAACTTCAGTATACAACAAAAATGAAAATTTTAATCCTTTAAATATCATTTCTTGACTGATAAGAAAAAGCAAGAAATAATTAATGGAAATAACGTTGTGATAAAACAAAAGCAAAAAGGTTTTGTTGATACGCGTCAAATGTCAAGGTCATAATGATTAATGAAATTGTATATTACAATTTTGTATTAATAATGCAAAGAGAAATATTTTTGTATATATAATAATTGGGGGAAGTTAATTTAGAACAAACGCATATAGGAAAACAGTTACACAATTTTTTTTTTCTGAAAAAACTTTGGAAGTTATTTCTTATAAGTTGCCAGATATAAATAAATCGGGCATCAATCTTTTATCGTTTGCGCATAAATTCATTTTAAATAAGTGAAGAATTTTGGTTTCGAAAGTTTACTAAATGATTAATGTAATTGAGCAAAGAATTTGTCATTAAATTCGTTTTTGCAATGAAATTTGTTGTAAGAAAAACTTTTCAAATGTTAAAGAATTGTTTATTCTATAATTTATCAAAAGCAAGAATTATTGAACATAAGACAATGTATAAAAAAATATTGAAAATATGTCAAAGATTCTCAGGCAGATTGATGGACGGAATATATGACGTTAATGTACATTATGAATTTGAAACTATTGATCATACTTTTGAAAAGAATATTATTTGTAGATCTTCTGGTCGTTTAGGTTAAACATTTCATGCAGAACGACCTCAGTTGAGGTGAGATAATTCATAGATTTGACACCAAAATAATAAATACATCTGTTTCATATGCTTTTTTTTTGTCGGTCATGAATTTTATTTACTACAAAACAACTACAACCACTACAAAAATAAAGCCCCTTTGTTGAGCCAAATCCAATTTTATGCTTCAAAAAAATATTTTTCAGTTTTTCAGTATATAAAACGAGATAATAAATTCAAATGATACTTTAAAAATTAGATTCAATAAAAGTAAAATTAAATTAAAAATAAATATGAACTAAATTCTTTTCTGTTTTCTAAATCTTTTGCCATATTTATACCTGTACAATATTTTATTTTTAATTATTTTTCCCGTCGTAAATATCTAATTGTATTATTTATCGTTTGGCAAGTACTAAAATTTTATTTGATAATTATTAACTGACAATTTTTCAACCATTCTAATAAATTGTAGTGAAAATTTGTCTCCGAAAATTTGAAGTAAAGTGTTACTGAACTAAAATTTTTAAGATTTAAAACGTGAATAAACTGAATCATGACTATGCGAGACATTGCTATATTTGTGATAAATAAATAATTATGATACAATGTCAGTTTGTGAAAATTAATTTTATTTAAAAAAGTAACATGATAATTTATTTTTAAGTAGAAAAACAATAATTTACAACACTATTTTCTCCAAGAAATCATATATTCATATATTGCTAGTTTTCTTTTTATCTTGTATGCGATTACTTTTGCATTAAATAAAAAATTCATTTCCTCCTTCTTTGATCGAACATTGTATAAAATATGTGCCTTTTCTCATCTTCCAGTTGAAGGTAGTCCAGAAAATTAGTCTTGAGTTCTTGCATGGTCTCTTCGGTGCAGTCAGACATCCTCATGTATTTGAATCGCTTGAGTGTGTCTACGAAGGTTGTACGGGTTGCTTCCCCGCAAGACTCGCCGAGATCGGCAGAGAAACATGCTAATCCATAAGCTTTTGATCTGAAAATAAATAGATAGCATTATCACAATACTTAAATAATTAATTATTAAAACTAGATAATTTTGCAGCTTAGTTTAAAACGGGGGAAATTCTTTTCTTCCCATAAATATTTTTAATTATTTGTTGTTCTTTAATTACTAACTAATGTTTCATCTGATATTCTATGGAGAGGTAAAACATATGGCTTAAAGGCGGAAATGGTCGAATCGATTATTTATTATTAATATGCGGCACAAAGCAATTTTGAAAGACACCAGTTTGATAGTTACTGTTAAATTTATTTCGTCTAATTTTTTTTTTGGAAATTATGTAAATTAAAACATATACATTATACACAAATGCAATACAATTATATACAATATGCATATATACATTACAATATACGTAATTGTGAAACAATTTTTCAACACCATCTTTAACTAAAGGTATTTAGGGAGGTTTGTCTCTTCCAGTTTTCCGCGAACTTAACGAAAGTACTTTCCTAGTTTAAAAGCCAAATAAGCTACCCATAAAGAATTCCGATTCATCTTTAACATTGCTGGATTGTATTTAGTGTCTATCTATAAAGGAATGATGAATAAAGATATACAAGTTTAGCATTACCCAGAATGCAACTGGACTTATGCACAATTTTTTTAATAAAATTTTGGACGAACATCCCCCAAGAAATATATTTAGAGAAGTTCGTCCTCCTCCAGTCTTCCTCGAGCTTAACGAAATGTCTTTCCCAGCCTCCAAATGTATCTCTCATTTTCGCTATATAGAAACAGAAGTTTTCTATTCGACATCTCTTGTTGGGTCTTGAAACCGTCTTGCCTAGTTTAAAAAACCAAAAGGCTACTAATAAGGGATTCTTCCATCCTTAACATTGGTGGATTGTACAGGAAAGATTTAATGTATTTTTATTAACAACAAGGCTTTGTTTAAAACTAGACACAAAATATTTTAATTAATAACATTTAGACCATGCATTGAGATTGACGAAAAGGGTGAAAAATAGGTGTAGTATAATAGTCTTCCCTCTCCCTCTAAATAACGTTGGATCGGCTACATGTCTTTCGCATCAATGGCAAATAACCTCAGATCATGAATTCCAGTCAGAAAACTAATATATCCAGTATAAATTTCTTTTAGATGATTGAAGTAATATTTTATATATATATATAAAGAAAAAGATTTGATACGATTATAACAAGTATTTCTCATAATTTTTAACTAATATAACAAGTATTTTAATAAATTTTAACTATTATAACAAGTATTTATCATAGTTTTTAACGATTATAACAAGTATTTCTCATAATAGTTATCGGTTATAAAAGTATTTTTTAACGATTATAACAAGTATTTCTCATAATAGTTATCGGTTATAAAAGTATTTATCACAATTTTTAACGATTATAATAAATATTTCAAATAGTTTTTAATGAGTATAACAAGTATTACTTATAGTTTTTAACGATTATAAGTATTTCTCATAATTGTTAATGATTATAAAAGTATTTCTCATAGTTTTTAACGATTATAACAAGTATTTCTCATAGTTTTTAACGATTATAACTAGTATTTCTCATAATTTTTACGATTATAACAAATACTCCTCATAATTTTTAAATCCATACAAAAATAACAATTTGAGAATTTTAGATGTTTAATTCAAAACGGAAATACTCACATGCACCAAGCTCTATTCCTCTGGACCTCTTCTGTTTCGTTTACAAGAAGACCCACCGAATTCTGGTAAATCTGAAAAGCGGCAGAGCCCTGTCTGCTGCATTTGAATTTGGAATTCGAATTCAAATACACCTCCTTGAAGCAAGATATGCTGCTCAGATATTCTATTTGGAAACAAAATTAAGTATCAGAGTTTGGAAAAAAAATAACTTGAAAGTGTTTAAATTTTAACTTAAACTTCAAAATTTCAAGAAGTATCTTTTATGGGAGTAACAGGAAAACGTGACGACTAAAAATATAAAAGACTTCATTAATGTTGTAGATTTGCAGTTCATGGAACCCGTTATTAAAATAAATATTAATACAATTATGCTAATATTAAGTTTTTGAACATAGTCTCTTGCGAATACCATATAATTTATAGAGTGTGGAACAGAAAAGCATGGATATGGAGCTTCTCTCTAGTCGTTAGGAGCCCCATACCGTTCAAACTACAGTTTGATGTCATTCAAGGTGGGTTCCCATTAGTTGCTAAAATCTCATATCAAGAATACACCAGCCACTCGGAAGACAATTTTCTGACATGTCATCGTCATCCCAATTGGATGAGATTTCAGTATAAGATTAAAAACCACTTTAATACACCTAAAACGTAGTTAGTGTGGTGGTGTTGTGACTGAGCGTCCTACATTGCGGGACGGAAATCCTATGAGTAATCTACTCATGGTTGGAAGGAAAGGGGACAATTTCTGTTGTGATGGATCATCCGTAGGTATTGTTGAAGTCTGACTTAGCTCCGTGATGCTGTTACAGTCATATGAGACGCGGAACCTACGGTTTAAAGTGGATTCCGAACCACTAAAAACATCCATGGCACCGCCGGGACTAAAAGCCGAAACTTGTGGTACCGAGCGCCAGAGTGCTGGACACTTGGCCATTCAGACCCAGTTTATGTGGTTTGTCGCTCAATCACTTTTTGCACACTTTAGGCTAATTAGGCGGTGGCTTACAGTTTAACGTGGATTTCTAACCACTAACAAACATCCATGCAACTGCCAGGATTCGAAATTGAAGCCTGCGATACCAATGGCCAGAGTGCTAGCCAATTGGCCATCAGGCCGCTTAACGTAGTTGTGAGTATGGATGGTGTGTAGCATGGCAGTTGATCATTCGATGTTCATTGTTGCTGTCTTTTTTAAAAACCAGACCAGTGGTGGCTCGAAACATTGACATTCCACTCCATTCCACACTGTAACCTAATGTTCAACCACGGTGTGTAGCATTTCACTGCTTCATAATGAATAAAATATTTCTTTCTCTTTCCTTCAAAACCAATCCACGTAATGCTACGACTCTATTGTATAGTCAAGTTATGTAGTTTTGGAATAATTGTTATTTATTTAATATTTCAAAAGGGCGTACTTTCTGAAAATTTACAACTATTAGCTGTATTGTATTCACAGTGATATTCCATTATCGAAAAAGTCAGGTCTTTCTTTCCAAATCTTTATTCTTCCTCATGAGTAGAAATGAATTATGGCTGAAAAATTCCCACAAACTTTGCTCAAAAGCGAATTGTTTAAAAAACAATTAAATAGTTTTTTTTTACTTTAATAATGAATAATGATTATAAATATATTTTTAATGAAACATTGAAATGACAAACTTACTCTGACGAAATTCAGACTCTTTGTTGCAAACGTCTCCAACGAATATGCTCATGCTCAAAGTTAGGTTTTCCGAGAATGTATAAGCTGTTAAGTTTTGCCCGCGGCATTCTTTCAAGTGATCAGCGACACATTTCATTGCGTTTGTAAAGGCCTGAAAAAAAATAAAATATGTTATTCAATTTGGTATTGAATGTTTACGTAAGCATTAAAAACTGATAATTGTCCAACTTCTAAAATATTTTTAAAAAATTTTTTTCTGCCCCAAAAATATTTTTCTAGAACAATATAACAGAGCGAGAGTAAGTTTTTAAAACTAAAATTATTGTTCAAGACGCAAGTGTCATTAACCAAGTGTTACTATCCTACCTTTGTATTAGCATGTATAATGTAGTAGCTTTCAGCATGTAGTAGCATGGATCGCGTAGTAGCTTTCAGCATGTAGTAGCATCGATCGCGTAGTAGCTTTCAGCGTGTAGTAGCACGGATCGTGTAATCTATTCATCAGTATTACATTGCCCCATGTAGTAGAAATTTTTTACTGTCCCAAAAGTATTTTCTAAAACTATATAACAGAGCGACAGTAAATTTTTAAACTAAAATTATTGTTTAAGACTCACTTTTGCCATTAACCAAGTGCCAAGTGTTACTATCCTACCTTTGTATTAGCATGCATCGTGTAGTATCTTTTAGCATGTAGTAGCATGGATCGCGTAGTAGCTTTCAGCAGGTAGTAGCATCGATCGCGTAGTAGTTTTCAGCGTGTAGTAGCACGGATCGTGTAATCTATTCATCAGTATTACATTGCCCCATGTAGTAGAAATTTTTTTACTGTCCCAAAAAGTATTTTTCTAAAACAATATAACAGAGCGACAGTAAATTTTTTAAACTAAAATTATTGTTTAAGACTCACTTTTGCCATTAACCAAGTGCCAAGTGTTACTATCCTACCTTTGTATTAGCATGCATCGTGTAGTATCTTTCAGCATGTAGTAGCATGGATCGCGTAGTAGCTTTCTGCATGTAGTAGCATCGATCGCGTAGTAGCTTTCAGCGTGTAGTAGCACGGATCGTGTAATCTATTCATCAGTATTACATTGCCCCATGTAGTAGAAATTTTTACTGTCCAAAAAAGTATTTTTCTAAAACAATATAACAGAGCGACAGTAAATTTTTTAAACTAAAATTATTGTTTAAGACTCACTTTTGCCATTAACCAAGTGCCAAGTGTTACTATCCTACCTTTGTATTAGCATGTATAATGTAGTAGCTTTCAGCATGTAGTAGCATGGATCGCGTAGTAGCTTTCAGCATGTAGTAGCATCGATCGCGTAGTAGCTTTCAGCGTGTAGTAGCACGGATCGTGTAATCTATTCATCAGTATTACATTGCCCCATGTAGTAGAAATTTTTTACTGTCCCAAAAGTATTTTTCTAAAACAATATAACAGAGCGACAGTAAATTTTTTAAACTAAAATTATTGTTTAAGACTCACTTTTGCCAATAACCAAGTGCCAAGTGTTACTATCCTACCTTTGTATTAGCACGCATCGTGTAGTATCTTTCAGCATGTAGTAGCATGGATCGCGTAGTAGCTTTCAGCATGTAGTAGCATCGATCGCGTAGTAGCTTTCAGCGTGTAGTAGCACGGATCGTGTAATCTATTCATCAGTATTACATTGCCCCATGTAGTATAAATTTTTTACTGTCCCAAAAGTATTTTTCTAAAACAATATAACAGAGCGACAGTAAATTTTTTTTTTAAACTAAAATTATTGTTTAAGACTCACTTTTTTTGCCAATAACCAAGTGCCAAGTGTTACTATCCTACCTTTGTATTAGCACGCATCGTGTAGTATCTTTCAGCAAGTAGCATGGATCGCGTAGTAGCTTTCAGCATGTAGTAGCATCGATCGCGTAGTAGCTTTCAGCGTGTAGTAGCACGGATCGTGTAATCTATTCATCAGTATTACATTGCCCCATGTAGTAGAAATTTTTTACTGTCCCAAAAGTATTTTTCTAAAACAATATAACAGAGCGACAGTAAATTTTTTAAACTAAAATTATTGTTTAAGACTCACTTTTGCCATTAACCAAGTGCCAAGTGTTACTATCCTACCTTTGTATTAGCATGCATCGTGTAGTATCTTTCAGCATGTAGTAGCATGGATCGCGTAGTAGCTTTCAGCATGTAGTAGCATCGATCGCGTAGTAGCTTTCAGCGTGTAGTAGCACGGATCGTGTAATCTATTCATCAGTATTACATTGCCCCATGTAGTAGCAATTTTTTACTGTCCCTAAATTATTTTTATAAATGCAAATTTTTAAAACTAAAATTACTATTTAAGACCCAAGTGCCATTAAACAAGTATTAAATTCTTACTTTAGTATTAGCCTGTAATAGCTTGCAGTATGTAGTAGTATGCATCATTAAAAGTAGCATGCATCTTTAGTCGTTGCATGCAGCTTTAGTAGTAGCATGCATCGTGTAATCTAATAATCAATATTACATTGCCCCATTTATTAGTATCATAAAAGTTACATACATTCTATAGAAGCATCATCAGTAGCTGCATGTATCGTGCTATATCATGTTACTACACCATGCATCAGAAAAAGTGTGTATGGTGTAATGACATCATGCATAGGTTTAGGTACGCATTCTCAGTAGTAGCATGCATCGAGTAGTTACATTCTCAGTTATACACATCATGTAGATTATGGAAGAAGGAATTTTGTAACATGTCCTGTAACTATTGGATATGCATATATATCTTAAGTATACATTCTATATTTTTATATTAACTACTTACGTCACCAGCGTCTTTTTTTCGCAGACCGTAGATTGATAAAAATTATTTTGTATTACTCTGATATACGAGCCTACGAGCATCTAGACCATTTGACTACTTGTTTTCAATACTTATGGAAAATAAAATTAAAGAACTTTTGTGCATGACACTTGTTTAAAATTTATAAAAGGTGACAAAACTGTGTCAGATTTGTCAAAAGAATACTCTAAAAATACTAGTACACACACACACACACACAAAACCCTGAAAAGCTTCAAATTATTGTATGAATTATTCAATAAAATTAAAATATTTTTTAGTATGCAGGTTGGGACCCCAGATTGTAACTGCGCGTGGTTGGATTGAGATACTTGAGGCACAGGTTGGAGAAATCACATTGACACACGCACATACAATTAGAGACGTACGATATGTAATACATTTAAAAACAAATAATTATGGATTCATGGAAGGACTCCCCTTCTAAACCGAAAATCCGAAACTCGAGTACATTCAGGTGCTCAAAATGTGCTTCCACTCCGGATGAAAGCCAACTGTAGGCCAACAGTAGGGTTGTAACAACAAAAGGTAGGAAAGTCTGTAGGCCAACTAATACGCAGGGTTGAGTTAAATATACTTCCTTTCGGGAGGAGAGGTTATAAATTAAACGTTTCTCATCATAAACTTGTAGCTATGCTGTATTTCCTCTCAGGCGAAAGTCTCGAGACGGAATGACCATTTCTCTTGAACGTGACAGAGGGCGCTCTTTCCAGTACGTAAGGAGGAAGCACGGTTTCATATTCTAATATTTGTATTGAAAACAAGCTTATACTTACGGGCAGATTGTATCTAACTGCTCTTCTGTTGTGGGCATCCAATTAACTCTGTTTAATTCTCGATTCATTTCCAAATTTATACATTCCGTCGTGTCACAAGGATCCGCGAAAGAACCTTTATATTTAAATAAATAAACAACGAACATAAAAATCCAATTACAAATGATTGTGAATGTTTTTTTTTTTTTTTTCATTTTCGTTATACAAATTATTATTATGCCGTACAATTATACAGTATTTACTAATATTTTTTTCTTTCTAATGCAGCTGGCAAACATTTAGACAACTTGGTCTTGGATGCCTTAAGGCAAGCGCTGCACAGACTTTACTCACTTTGAATTACCCAGGGGGAGCGTGTAACTTGAAGATAAGCCACGGACGCGGAGTAACAATGCCTCCGCAACGCTCTACGATCCTATTAGACCGGGACCTACGGTTTAAAGTGGATTCCGAACCACTACAAACATCCATGGCACCGCCGGAACTCGAACCCTGTGGTACCGAGCGCCAGAGCGCTAGCCACTCGGCCATTCAGGCCCATGTTTCCTAATATAATAGTTATGAAAAGTTAACAATGCATTCTAAGTAAAATTATGAAACCTTAAATTGTTAATTTTTATACCAGGAGTTACTATACTACTATTATTTTGTCTCCTAACTTTGAATGCATTTATAATTACTTCAAATATTATTTATAAATTATTTTTGTAAAAAAAAAAGAAGTAGATAGTAGTTTTTTCTTCTTTTTCTAAATGATATACTAACATTTATTATCATGTATATATTTTTTTTGTAGCCTAACTAACATTTATTATTATGTATATATTTTTGTTGTATAGAATAGTTCAATATTTAATGATTTAAAAAAATAAATCTATCATGTTGTTAAATTATTAATATTATATATTAATTTATTATTATGTTTACTCAAATGGCATCTAATTGCCCTAATTTATATGTGAAATGCATTTCTGTTTTATAAAATTAGATTTTAATTATACAGAAATTAATTTTGTGAAAAAGAAGCAGTTTTGCAGGGTTTTTTTTTTTTCCCAATTGATACTCTAACATTTGTTATTATATTTTATGTAGCTTATGTAAAATTGTTGAATATTTAATGCTTTCAAATGGGCATACATTCAAATATCGTGCTGTTAAATTATTAATATTATTCATAAATTGATTATTATCTTTAATTACGTATCTAATTGACTGAAGTTATATTTGCATTTATTCAATTCCTTCTATTAGCTCACACTCTCCCTATATATATCTTGTTCAAATTTTCAATCGTTCATAAAATACTTTTTATTCATCCACTCAAGTTCAAATACATTTTTTGAACTTGTAGTGCATGACACTAGATGATAATACAGTTTTTCAAATATTAATTCATTCATTAAATTTAATTAATTAATTTTTAGTTTTATTTAGGTTTAAGTTGCATGTATCTACCAATAGATGGCGCCAGATAAACTTAAAAAATGAATGAAAATTATTTATAAAGGACTTTCTGCAATACAGTGAAAAAAAAAAATAGTTAATTTTTTTTTTACATATTACTTGTTTTTGTATAAAATTAGAAAAAGTTTGCAACATTTGATATAAAATGATTACTCAAAACGAAAAAGAAATTAGGAAATTTCAGTGAAGCCTAATTGAGAATACCAAGATGGTCATGCCTTCTATCATTTTAATACGGCTTCGTGAAATTTAGCGTAACTTCTCAATCCTGGTCGTTTTTCGTTTAATTAATTGTTATACCGAATGACGGTAAATAATGATAATAAATAATGTTTGATTACATAAAATTAGTCCCTCTTATACTGTTTTACATGTTCATAGAATACATTATTTCTGTAATTACCATAAATCCTTTAAGCATTTTATTAATAAAAACATAATATCTTAACCAATTTCTTAATTACTATAATTATTCAAGCTGTATATTATTAAAAAAAAATTTAAAATTTTTCTACAAAAAGTTTCGTATTAACTAGAAAATTTTAAAATAAGGTTTTTACATATTTAATAATACAAAAAATAATTTTAAATAAAACAAATTACCTCGCATCGCCAAAAAGAAAACAACAAGAGAGCCCCACAAACGAGTCATTCTTAACAAAAATCTCAAAATAAAATATCAAAAACAAGTCAATTTAGCACAGTACTTGGAGTTCCAAAATGCAGCAGTGAATATCAAAACGTTTTGCCTCTATAAAACTCTTTTTTTTTAATGGATGAAAATATAAAAAACGCAATATAAAAGTTAAACGGAAATTGCATCTTTGTAAATTAAAAGTAATCATTCACGCTGGCATCCAATCAGAAATGTCAGTCCTTAGATTACAAAAAGGAAATCCTTTATTCTAATGACAAAAACTGACGTGTTGGTTGAAAGTCGGAAAGTCGACAAAGTGTTAAGCTCTTATGATGAACATCAACTATGTTTTTTTTTTTTTCTCATGCGCGCTGTGTAACTGTTATTTTTAACATATCTCAATTGTTTTCAATAAAGAAGAAATTCAGAATTGTTGTTTGAAAGTTTCCTTTCAAATGGGAAAAATGATAGTTCATTTGTAATGTTTATTTTGTATTAAAAAGAATATAACTGATTAAATATTGTCGAAATATTCTTAATTGTTTGATTTATTTTTATAGTTATCCATTTACTTACTAGAGATTAATTAAATATAAAAATTTCCTTAGCTATGAAAGTGAAAACATTTCAGGATTTATGATTATGTCTTTTTTATACCAAAACAACAACAACATATATTTTGTTGTATGGAAATATTTTTTCTTAATGGTAAGGTTCGTTCAATACTTCCAACTCAACTCCTATCGAGTAACGAGCGGCCTGGTGATCAATTAGCTAACGCTCTGGACGTTGGTACCACAGGCTTCAGGTTCATATCCTGGAGGTAGTATGGATGTTTGTGAGTGATTCGGAATCCATATTAAACTATAAGTCCTGGTCTAATTAGACCAAAGTGCGCACAAAATGACCGTAAGGCGACAAACCGAGTTATGGTACGATCATTTATTTAACGAATAACGATGATTTATTTATGTATATATTTTTTAACGTTTGTGGATCACCATGTTCTACTTATGTATGTTATGAGAGAATATTGCCTTCTTGAAGGACTTATAGAGGTAATTAACCCGTATTTGTGTCTCATGGGATACCTCATTCCTCAGTCTCACTATCCATACTAAACAAGCAGCGCACAGTCACCACGAATCTCCTCATTTCTGGAAGATGTGACAGCAGAATTAAGCCACCTTTTAAAGAAAGAAGTTTCCAATTTAAAGAAATATATAGATTTAAAATTAATTTTTTTATCATGTTATATTAAATTTAAATATTTATAGATAGGCTATTTTTGTAACAACCTAACAATTGAACTCCCCATGTCAGCAGAAAAACTATTCAAATCTAGCCGTGTTTTTTGGAAAGTTAGCAAACTTCGGGGATTACAATGATACATATTTTAAAACCCATTTTTTTATTGAAAGTTTGTTCTTTAAATTATAAAACCGTTCAAATCTTGCTTATTTGAATCAAAAATGGAGTCATTATTCATAAAACTTAGAAATCATTACTCAAATGTTGCACAAATTACTTTGGATCAATTAAAATTTTAAAAATATAAAAATACGATATATATATATATATATTATTGTTTTTATTTAATGCCTAATTGTAGAATTAGACGAATCCTAAATAAATTTAACAATTTTAACGTTTTATTTAAAAGAAATTGGTACTTTTTATAACAACTTAACTATAAAAAAGCATTATTAAAAAAAAAGGTAAAAATTTATTAAAAGAGAGCGATAAATATTTATTATTTATTGAATGGTGGATCATATGTGTTAGTATTTAATTAAGTAACTAAAAATCATTTTTAAGAAATAAATAGAAAACCATAATGAGTTGAACCTTCAGGAGGGTTGCAATTGTTGCAATTGGAATTAATGATGAAACTGAAGATGTAAATTAACGATGAAAGCTTAAAATGTGAAAAAAAAAAAAATTAAAGCACAGTGCAGTATAGTGAATAAAAATTCAAAAATATAAGTATGCTTAAATATTCTGAAAATAAGCATGATGTGAACAATCCAATTGATTACAAAATAAATATGTGATTGTGAAATAATTGAATAATAAAACTTTTTTAAAAGATATTGAATAAATCTAACTTTAAATCTAATAACATTTTAATAATAACGGTAAGTTATTCTGAAAAAGTAAAGTTACTGAGAATATACAGAATATACGTAACTTCAAGTAATTTGTTTCCAAAAAAAAAAAAAGTTTAAAAGCTGTAAAAAGTTTTTACAAATATTTTGAATTGAGTATACTGGTGTTCAAAATTAAGATAATTTTTAAATTTTGCACACAATTTTTCAAAAATATTGTAAAAAAAAAAGTAAATTGAATGCTCTCAAATAAGGGTTGCAAATTTCTTGTGTCGAATATGTAAGCGTATTCATGCATATGGGTGTTGCATATAAATTAACAGGGTATAGAATCGCACATGGTCATTTTCGTTTTTACTTTCACTCAGGTACCTCGACGAAATTCATGGCAGGAAATTTAAAATGAACACTACATTTTTTGGTAAGGATAACCATCTAGTTTAAAGTGCCAAAATAGATGAGTCGATTATTTGTTAGGGGTGCAAGATAGACATACGTGGAACAAATAAATTTTGAAAAAAAAAATTAAGTAGCTGATGTGGAATTTATTCATCTAATTTTTTTTTAATATTATGAAATAAAAAATTTTGTCAAAAATTAAAATAATTTGTAGTGCAATTGTATTCACTCTCTCCAAAAATACATTTTCAATTCCTACTATTAGTTCACACTCTCCCTATATATATCTTGTTCAAATTTTCAATCGTTCATAAAATATTTTTCATTCATCCACTCAAGTTCAAATACATTTTTTTTTGAACTTGTAGTGGATGACACTGGATGTTAACATAGTCTTTTCAAATATTAACCCAGTAATTAAATTTAATCAATTAATTTTAGTTAAAAAAATTTTAATTGTAATTATTTAATAAAAGGAACTAAAATAAAATTTTTCTTTGTTGACTTAAGTAGGAATTGACTTTAGAAAAAAATTATATTACTTGTCTCCTGTTATATTTCTGTTTTTGAATCCATCTGATTTGGCTGCTTCAAAAACCTTTCCACGTGATATCTGGTCGGACTTTTATAAATAACTTGGCTTAAAGTTGCTTTCTTTGAAAAGTAAAAAATAGTAATTTTCCTTTTAAAAATTATTTATATTTTATTTTTATTAAAATATGTGCCATTGAATTTATTGACAACTTCAACGTGTCTATAACAGGCAAAATAAAAAGACAATAATTTATATGAAGTACGGTAAGGTTTATTTTTGTTTTCTAATTTAAATACGTATCTTCTACGTTTTTCATCAATATTACTTTATTTGTACCAGAAGTGAATCCAGAAAACAACATTTCTCAATTCTTCAGTTGATTACAAAAATCTTTTAAAAGTAAAAAAAATAATTATTTTTCTTTTAAAAATTAAAAAAAAAAAAAATTTTTAACAGGATATTTTTATTAAAATGTATATCATTGAATTTATTGTCAATTTGAACATGTCTCGCACAAGCAAATAAAAAAGGGCAATAAATAATAGGAAATACTGTAAAGTTTATTTTTTGTTTTTATAATTAAAATACATATCTTCTACGTGTTTCATCAACATTTTTTATTTGTACCACAAGCTAATGATCAAATCCAAAAAAAACAATATTTCAAAATTCTTCGGTTGACTACAAAAAAATCTTTTAAAAGTAAAAAAAAAATAATTATTTTTCTTTTGAAAAATTAAAAAAAAAAATTTTTACAGGATATTTTTATTAAAATGTGTGTCATTGAATTCATTGTCAATTTCAACATGTCTTGAAAAGACAAATAAAAAAGACAATAGTTTATATGAAGTACGGTAAGGTTTATTTTCTGTTTTTTCAATTTAAATACATATCTTCTAAGCTTTTTTTGTTAATAATACTTTATTTGTAATATTTGTATATTTTCCATGTGATATCTGGTCGGACAATAAATAACTTGGCATAATAGTTTCTTTATTTAAAAAGTTAAAAAAATATTTATTTTTCTTTTAAAAATTTAAAAAAAATTTTTACAGGACATTTTTATTAAAATGTGTGTCAATTTCAACGTGTCTGTAACAGGCAAATAAAAAAGGACAATAATTTATATGAAGTACTGGTAAGGTTTATTTTTTGTTTTTTTAATTTAAATACATATCTTCCACGCTTTTCATCAATATTACTTTGTTTGTACGAGAAGTTAATAATCGCATCCAAAAACCAATATTTCCAAATTCTTCGGTTGATTACAAACAATCTTTTAAAAGTAAAAAAAATTAATTATTTTTCGTTTAAAAATTAAAAAAAAAAATTCTTTAACAGGATATTTTTATTAAAATGTATGTCCTTGAAGTTAATGTCAATTTTAACGTGTCAGTAACAGGAAAATAAAAAAGGACAATAATTTATAAGAAGATTTATTTTTAATTTATTTTTAATTTTAGTTTTATTCAATTCTTTCTGTTAGCTCAAACTCACCCTATATTTATCTTGTTCAAATTTTCAATCGTAATAAAAATATGTTTAATTCATCCAATCAAGTTCAAATACATTTTTTTAACTTGTAGTGGATGACACTTGATGTTCATACAGTTTTTTCAAACATTAATTCCTTAATTAAATTTAATTAATTAATTTTAGTTTTTTTTTTTTAGATTTAAGTTGCATGTTTATCTACCAATAGATGGCGCCAGATAAACTTAAAAAACGAATGAAAATTATTTATAAAGGACTTTCTGCAATATAGTGAAAAAAAAAGAAGGAATTGACTTTAAATTTTTTTATATTACTTGTTTTTGTTTTTTAATTAATATACACATCTTCTACGTTTTTCATCAATATTACTTTATTCGTACTAGAAGTGAATCCAAAATAACAATATTTCCAAATTTCTTGGTTGATTACAAAAATTATTTTTTTCTCATCATTTATCGCCTTCTCCTCTTCACCAATTCGAAAGCCATCTGGAATTTGCTCTTTTCTTCGTCGCTGAGATTCAGACTCTCCAAGAACTTGACCTTCAAGCCTGTGGCACCTCTCACATCCAAGCAGCCTCCCGCCTCAAGAAGAGAGTCTTTGAACGTCAGGAGGATTTGCATCATCAAATCGCGAGCTCTGTCACCACAATCTCTTCCAAGTCCAGTCGTGATACAGCCTATTTCAAATGCGTTTGTCCTAAGAATAAAAATGTATAAATATATATTGTGATTTTATTAACAGAAATCGAAATTTGGTTAAAATTTCCTGCACTAGATGGCAACACATATTACGTAATTGGTTTGAATTATCATTATTTCCTGCTATAATCCCCAGAGAAGTACAGGGTGGTTATAATTAAAGTTCTACTTTTAAAATGCTGTAAAAAAGTTGAAGAATGAGTCACAATGAGTTCAAATTTAAACTGAAGATACTTGAAGAAGGGGGAAAAGTTCTAAATTCTAGTTCCGGTTGTATTAATATCTGGCACTGTAAGCGGCATAAAGAAAGTGAATTCGGCTGCCAGTGATATTTTGAATAGAAATGACAAAGTATTTGGCATGAGTTGCATATTAAACTAACTATAGTGTTCAATGCGCTTGATTGTTTCGGTTTTTTTGAATGAATGTTTTTTGATCTGACTGCTTATTAATTGCTGATCAAACAATACAACTACAATCCTTGTGTTGTAAGATATTACCATTTAATATAAAAGCAATTTAACCTCTAAAATTGTTTTCATGGAATTTTTTTGGATCTTCAAGGTCAACTCATTTAAAATCACTACTCGATATTTATAAACAACGTGGGATTCAATTTTACTAAATATTCACTAACAGCCATCATTGGTAAAGGGAATTCTTCCCGTTGTTATATTGTTTTTTTCAATTTCTTGTAGTATGTCAGAAAACAAGACAAATCCCACATTGCAGTCTCTATATCAATGTGAAATCTCCCATGCATTATGACGCCTGTCCGTTTCTTAAAACAATGACTGCAACGAAACTCCTGGTTGCCTCATGGACAATTGGCTAGCTCACTGCGTTTGGTACCACAGGCTCAGGTTTGAATCCTGTCGGTAGCATGGATGATTGTGTGGAATCCACTTTCAACTGTAGGTCCCGGTCTGCTTAGCCCTCGTGTGCGCAAGATGGCCGTAGAGCAACAAACCAAACCAAGCAACAAAATTCCTTGGAGGATTTCAACTTGTATCTTGCTTGCACACTGAATGTGCAAGGGGCCGCTTTCTATAAGAAACGACAATGAAATGAAATACTTACAAGCAATTCCTTTCCTCTCGTCTATCGTCATCGGGATTTATTGAGTCCATGTTCTCCACAAACTGTCGAGCTATCTCCTCTGCTTCGTCTCTGCACAGGAAGGGGCCGAATGAGACGTATCCCCTGAAGCACTCGATGTTCTCGATGTAGTCTAGAATAACATACGAAAAAAAAAAATTAAAATTTATGTCGTATAAACAATGCCAACAAAATCTTTTGCAAAAGTGTAAATAATTGTCTTTTGATTTAATCGGTAGATTTTATAATTGCTGGCTGCTAAATTAGTCAAATTGAATTGATTTGTTATGAAGAATCGCTTTTAATTTATCAATGTTTTCAAATCACTATCACTTTATTGTTTCTAAATTATATCTGTGCCCAAAAAGTAAGACCATTTTTTTTCAAACGCTCTTTATTTATTTTTCCAAATTTATTTCATCGCCTTCAAAGTAATCCCTCCGGACACAATGCACTTATGCAAACTTTTTTTCCAATCCTTAATGCATGCTAAAAAGTCATCGGCAGGGATGACCTTTAAAGCACGCAGCGATTCACGTTGAATCTCTTCAATCGACTAGGGGTCTTTTCAGTTTAGGGAATAGTCAGAAGTCGCACGGTGTGAATACGGTGATTATGGAACGATATGGATTTCATTTTTGCCGAAAAAGTCACGAAGAATCAAATTGAAAATGGAATTGACCGATCCTTTTGAAATTCCAACGTCTTCAGTAAAGTCTCTAAAAGTAAATCAACTGTTTGAATGCACCAAATCGTTAATTTTTGGACGTGAGCTTCGTCGGTTGAGGTTGATGGGTTCTTCGTTTTCAATGCGTTCTCTGCCTTCTTTGAACTGTTTATACCACTTCTAAACATTTCTTTTCGATATAGGAATGGTCACCAAATGCCTTCTGCAACATTCTATACGTTTCCGCAAACACAATTCAATGCAAGTTCTCTACTCAATTAATTCAGGCATTTCAAAAATTGCCGGAATCAGTTTTAGCGTGTCACAAAGCCTAACGTAACTCAAACACTAATGAATATTTTGTCGTCAAATTTTCCGCTGATGTCAAGAACAGTGC
Source organism: Caerostris extrusa (assembly GCA_021605095.1). Classification (NCBI taxonomy): domain Eukaryota; kingdom Metazoa; phylum Arthropoda; class Arachnida; order Araneae; family Araneidae; genus Caerostris; species Caerostris extrusa. The sequence goes on from BPLR01021019.1 coordinate 28,627, forward strand.
CGGCAACCTAAAAGGAAAATATTGAAATTCCTTAAGCCCCGGGAATTTTAAATTGAAAATTGGGTTTACTTTTTGGACGCAGTAGTATATATATGTAGCAGATTATGTTTTCTCGGGGTGGGCGAGGAAATAGGAGAGTGACTGCTACACCCCTAAATTTGGAATAAACACGAGGCGGTATCTGGGGAATTTGTTTTTCTATCCCTCTTTTTGAGCCCAACAGAAGATTTTTTCTCTTTACAGATCTAAACACAAGAATTTTTGGCTTGGCTTCTAACCGATTTCTCTCTATAGCGGAACACGACACATACTGTCAACCAGTGTTTTCATTTTGTAACAATGTATCAAACTTCGTCCTGCATTAAGTATAGCATTAAAATATTTGCAAATTGCTAATAAAAATTTATCGAAACTTCTGATTTATAAAAAATTTCTAACGTTATTTTTTAGAGAACTTTTAAGGGGATTTTTAAAAGTTTGCATAGAAGTAGTTGTAGCAATTAAATTCTTGATAATGCTTTAGTTATCTTTCTGATTCCTTACAACAATTCATCTTTATGTTTGCTGCTGTTTTATTTCGATTGCCTTTTTTTAATTTAGGCTAACTTTAATCAAATTATGTTTAGTTAAAACTAGTGTCTTTCTAATAAATAAATATCATGTATGTTGAATTTCAAGATTGTATGACCTTAACAATTTTTAATGAATTTTTTACCATTTTTTTCTTAATAGAGTGATGCTGTTATTGATTTATAATCACATAAATTGCATAAATACACTCTTAACGAGAAGACAACTGTTTAATTAATAATCATTTTATTAGCTGTATAAAAATCTTTGTTTTAAGACATCTGCGTATATAACATAACAAATGGCAGCCTCTTCATCTAAGATCGTTCTTAACAACCTGATATACAGTAAATTTTGTGTTACCCAAAAGGCATTATGGGATTTATGTTGCACTCATTAAGGCATCTCTGCAATTAGAAATGAATATATCTAAAACCGAATAACTCCGCAATTGAAGGACTCTTGCCTACAGATTTATCATATACATTCCTTGTGCAGTCACAGAAATTTTCTGTTTTTCCACGGTCTTTGATTTAGAATTAAGTCCCCTTCCCTCCTCCTTTTTGGTTCAACTGAAAACTGAGCTCTTGTATTGGCTGAACTGAGAACGAACTCTCCCTACTGAGGATTGAGCTTAGAAGTGAGATCTCCATAGATATAATGAAGTAAGAACTGAACTTAGAAGTGAATCCTCCCATTGAATGAACTGAGGGTCTGAGTTTATAATTGAGATTATAAAGTAAATCTTAATAAATTATTAAAAAAAAAATTCCAATTCCAAATTATTATGAGCAAGGTTCCATTATTCCCATTATTATCCATGCCATTTATTTTATTAGGTGCATGAAAATCTGTAAGTATGTTTACATTAGCGCGTAGTGTTGCATATCTAACCGATATGGATGGAAATTCTGAAGCATGCAATTTCGTTAGTCAGCTTCTTATCGCTCGGCCTGATCTCTTTTTTTTCGGTTAGGCATCAAATATTTGCAACGGTTCGAAAAACGACTAAACGCTTGCTCTCAAGGGGGATACCGGAACATTGTTTTTGGAGTTGAACGGTAACACAAGGTAACATGACAGGTAACACAAGAGTTCAACTAAATGTTTCAATTTTGGACATAGCTTATCACTGTATCTAACTACACATATTGCGGTTGAGAACTCTAGAATGTATTCATTTTCATAAAACTTATACTTTTGAACTATTTAATTGATGAAATTAAATAATAAGCCGAAATTAATAAAATGTTTTAATATAAATTGAATTTTTCTTCGGTTTGATGAATGATACTATTATAAGTTGCCCAGGCGATATAAAGTGATTCATAAATTACCTTTGTGAAGGGTGGTGTCTTCATCACAAATCTCACGAATAAGATGCCGCGTATTGAGAATGATTTTGGACATTTCGGAGACAGATTTATTTGAAGAAGATGAGAGTTGAAGAATTCTTTGACCAGTGCACGATTCCAGGACTTCGATATGGCAGTCTATGTATTGTAACGTTCCTCTGAAAAGTATATGCAAAAAATTATAAATTTTTTGGAAAAACCAAATTTTAGGAATTAAAATATTAATTTCGAAACAATTTTTATTCATAAATTAAATTAATTATTTGTATTATCAACACTTGTTTTTTTTTTTTAAAGAATTCATTTAAAGTATTTCATTAAAAAAGATGTCAAACAGAGGTGCATTTTCAAAGATTTAAATGTCGCAGTCCATTTAAAAGCTCTTAAGTTTTTATTTTCTCATATATTTATTATATAGTTATTTTCATATTCCATTTCTGTTGCAATGCTTTGCATTTTGAAAACTATTTAGAATGGATTGAAAATTTCAAATATTATTAAAAATTAAAATCATATTAGATCTAAACATTTAAAGAAGCATTAATTTTCAAAACCGTCTTTGGAGAAGTTCACAAAGAAATCACGAGGAAATCAATATATTCTGTAGCCACGAAGGGAGGGTCACACCCCACAATTTATGATTGATGACTATATGTCCAAAGTCATATCAGTTTTCAGATAATTTTCCATGTTTCCAAGTAAAATATGAATATTTTTGCAGACACATGATCCTTTTAATCTGCAAATCTTCATCTCTCTCTCTTTTACATCTGATCCTTAAAGCACTAATTTATGTCCAACTATAATCAACATTTACACTCATGTCCATAAATTAAGAATAATTCAGAATCACACAGAAATTGAACTCTAAAATAAAAATTTCACCTGCAGAATTATCACACACATTTTGAAGAAGAATATGCAAATTACAGAAAACCACCAGATGGCGCGGATAGTACGGCACAATGACGATAGTGTTAGAGAGGGGTATATAAGCAATGGTGGCAAAGAAGTAAAATTGTTCACAAGCGCTCTAAAAGCGTTTCAGTGCAATAACCGCATAGTTATGGCACAAAGGAAGCATTTGGATGATTTTTTACGTGGTAGAATTATCGGACGACTGGAATGTGGACGTACCCAGCTGGAAGTATCCGAGGAACTTGGAATGGCCCAGAGTGTCATCTCCAGGCTTTGGCAACGATTCCAAGATAATGGTAATGGAGTAGATGTTACAGCAAGGTCGCGAGTTGAATGAGGACCGGTATTTAGCAGTTACTGCCAAAAGAAACAGACGGAGCACAGCATCAGACCTGTCTCGTCAGCTCTCTTCAGCTACCGGTACGACAGTTTCAAGGCAGACCGTGTACAGACGCTTAGGGCACATTGGTCTATATGCTCGTAGGCCTGTCAGATGTGTTCCACTTACCGCAACTCACTGTCGCCTGCGATTAACCTGGAGTAGAGAGCATGCATTGTGGACACCGCAACAGTGATCTTGTGTGATGTTTTCCGACGAGTCCAGGTTTAGTTTGCAGTCTGATTCTCGCCGGACTTTCATATGGAGAGCACCAGGTACCCGTTACCACCAAGAGAACACCATTGAACGACACCGTTACGGTGGTGCAGGATGGCTCGTTTGGGGAGGAATTATTCTTGGTTCTAGAACTGACCTGCATGTTCCGAGTGTAACGATGACAGGCCACATCTATCGGGATGTCATTCTGGAACAACATGTACGTTTGTTTCGGGGCGCCATGGGTGCTGAATTTCTGTTTATGTATGACAACGCCCGTCCTCACCGTGCAAACATTGTAGATGAATGCCTTCAATTGGAGGATATCACCCGTATGGATTGGCCAGCATACTCACCAGACTTGAATCAATAGAGTATGTGTGGGATATGCTTGTCCGACGAATTGCAGCCCGTCAACCCCCTCCCACCTGTCAACCGGAACTTCGGAGGTCCTTTCTTGATGAGTGGTGTAATATTCCCCAAGATCAGATTGATAATTTGATACTCAGCACGCCTAGGCGTTGTAAGGCCTGTATTGCATCGTCCGGGAGACATACTCCATATTAACCATCATACTAACCATGTTATACTGTTTTTTGTAAATAGGTTCTTTTTTGAAATTTGCTCAGGAGTAAAAATCGCAATTTTATTAATTATGTCAAACATATAGCATCTTTTTGCTCTTTACCTTTTGTTTAATAAATAGACTTTACAAATAAGTCAAATTTGTTTTGCTTCTGTCTCTTTCTTTGCCTGAACTTCATTATCCTTAATTTATGGACATGAGTGTATTTCCAATGGCAGTATACAGGACAAGTGACATCATAAACAAATACAACAAACAAGATACAAATGACATCATTTAATCCATCAACTTAAGTCTGGCAATCCAATCATACTTTCATAAAGAAACAAGAGACTCTGCAGAAAAAGCAGAAAGGTGAGACATATCCATTTCTTCGTGATTATTGCACAGGAAACAAAAAGGGCCAGGAGTTAATTCTGTGAAGGTGCTTGCGGAGGCAATCATGACCACAGAAAATTCGTGGCAATTTATTGGACCATTTGTTACACAGTATAATAGTTTTCCTTTCTGTTTCTCTTAACACAAAACTTTGGGTAGATTTACATTCATAACTATGTCCCCTTTTTTTCTTCCTAGAGCCTGTCAGCTTTTCCACTGCCAAATATTCTTGTATGTCTATGACATATTTTCAGATTGCCAAACAAATTTTTAAAATTAATTTTTATGGTACTGCGTTTCTCATTTGCTTAGATTGACTAGACTACAGACTCCACATAGACATGGGCTATCAACATAACCTACTCCAACAATTACCATAACATTAGAAAACTTTTTTTATTTCCAATGGCAAGTTTAGAGGACAACAGATATTTTAAAAAATAATCACAAAGAACAAGATAGAAACAAATGACAACAGTTAATCCATCAACTTAAGTCTGGCAATCCAATTCCATAAAAAAACAGGACACAATGCAGAACAGGAAGCAGGGTGAGACATGTCCATTTCTTCTTGGTTATGGCATAGGAGACAGAGAGGGTCAAGAGACGGTCTAATAATGTGAAGGTGCTTGCGGAGACAATCGTGACCACAGAAAAGCGTAGCAATGCCACCGATTTTTGTAGGCCATTCAGGGGATATCATGAATAGGGATCGTACCAGGCCTGGCTTATCACTGTTTCTAGCGACAACATCTTCAAATAAGGAACACTTAAGAATCTTTTTAACTATCCCTCTCTTTTGTTTTGGGACAATCCACATGAGTTCCACTGCAAAACTCTTAGAAACTTATACTGAGCGCCAGACTGAAGGCAGTGTTTGTAGATCATTTTGCCGTACCAGACGTTGCCCGAAGTGCACTACGAGGAGGTAGATCTACGTTGCATTCCACTATAATCAATATTACTGCTCTATTAGTGGTACTTAAAGGCAACGTGTTCAGCTAGCTTATAGAAGTACTGATGTCAGAATCCGCTGGCTGCGTCATTGCAGTCTCTGCTCCGAAAACGAAGAGATTCCATGAAATTTTATGACAACGTGTGTGCAACGATAGTCATGCGTTCTGGTTAGAATTTTCCTGGCTTTCTTCCCTACGACATATAAATACTGGCAATTAACTCTAACATTTTCCCAGAAAGCAATGTCTTCTTATAACCCATTGTAATACTGTTTTATTGTTTCTTATCCCACTTGGCTGGCCAAGCCCACGAGCCCATACGTACTCATGATTGAAGGGGAAGGATGCAGCTTCTGTTGTGATGGAGCACCCTTAAGTAGGGGTCTGACCTTGGCTCCGTGACGCTTTTACAGCCATAGGTGACCGGGACCTACTGCAAAAGTGGATTCCGAATTACTACAAACATCCATGGCACCACCGGGATTCGAACCCGAAACCTGTGGCACCGAGCCAGAGCGCTAGACACTCGGCCATTCAGGTCCCAAATTTGTGAATGCCACGGCACGCAGTGTTCCCAGGTGGTCACCCACCCCAAGTACTGGTGCTTGACTTCCGGTGATCTAACGAGAATCGGTATATTCAGCATGGTGTGGCCGTTGGCTTGTAATATTGTTCGTGGAATATATAAGTGGAACAAAAGATCAACCAATGTTTTCAAATAAATTATAATTAACTTAGACTTACGATGAGGGCATTTGTTCTGCTTATTATTATTATTATTAAAAAAAAAGAAATACTTACGGACATAATCTTTCGAGTTGTTCTTTGTTGGGCATATATCTCAGAGGTTGCAATTCTTTCATAGTATTCAGACTTTCACATTTGTCAGTGTTGCAATTCTCTCCAAATATGGCAAAAGGTCCCTTGGAAAGAATTAGAATTATTGCATTTAAATCTATGAGTTAATAACATTTAGTAATTATATTATTCCCTTCACTAAATTTTAGGCAAGTCACTTTTTTATTGCTTTTTAATTAGTAACACAGGTAAACAAAATACACAGAGCCAACAAAAACACTTTATTTCAACTTTGCTTCTGACAAATAAAATAATTTAATTTTCTGCTTCGTGTTACGAAAAATGAGGTACAGATTTCGAGATGCTTTTATAAATGTTTTGACTTTTTGTGCAGTGATGTGGTTATTAATTTTTAATTTAATACACAATGGGGGAGTAATATTTATTTAAAAAATCTACCAAACTTGCCTGTTTTTTTCGTTATGCTCTATATAAAAGAACGTGACTTGATATTGACAAATCGTTAGTCTTAGAATCACATATTCACCATTTTAAAACTCACATGTTTAAAATCCGTGGCAAATGAGTGTTTATTTTAAATAAAAAAATTTTAAATAAGTTTTTTTGAAGCACCCAAGGCGATTTTTTTTTTGTACAATCAAACCTGTTTTTGTATGGAGGATAGGGACAGCATACAAGAAATCACATAAAAAAATTTCTTGAAACTGCATAAGTAGCTATAAAATATATTGATTGCCACAAATTTTAAGAAAATTATGTGGTAAACAGGGACTGCATTAAAAAGTTCCACATAGGAAATATGAAAAATTAAAACCTCACGATGTAGCACTATCTCGCGTCTAATAATATTCATAGCAATGGATTGTATTGAATTTGCTGGATTTTTAATTTGCATATTATTTGGATAGCAATTTGTTGTTTTCTTTTTAGTTACATTTTTAATTAATTTATATACACCATATGCATTTGGTGGAATTTTTATATACTACGCAAAAACAAAATCATAATAGATAGTTAAAAAAATACATAATTAGGTAGTTAAAAATAATTTCAGAGGCAGAAAGAATGGATTAGCTTCGTATTGCAACGTAACATTTAAACATTATGTTACATTTTTAATCATCATATGCATCTGATGGAATTTTTATATACCGCACAAAAAAAAAAGGACCGTATAAAAACAGATTTGACTGACACTAATGTATTTTTCTTTTCCGTCTAATGCAACTGACAAACACTTAGACAATGGTCATGGATGCCTTAAGGCAAGCGTTGCACCGATGTTCCTCACTTAGCACAGGAGATGCGTGTAGCTTGAAGATAAATTATAGATGCGGCGTAACACTATCTTCACAACGCTCTACGATTATGTTAGACCGAGACCAACAGTTTAAAGTGGATACCGAACCACTACAAACATTTATGGTGCAACTTGGAATTGAACCTGAAACCTGTGGTAACCGAGCGCCAGAGCGTTAGCCACTCGGCCATCAGGCCGCTGTACATAATTTCTACTCTTATTTATTTTCTTTCCATTCATTTTTTATGCTATTCTACGGAGCTTATATCGAAACAGCGTTCTGTTTTCATTTCATAAAAAAGAGCTTAGATATAGAGTTAAAAATAATTTCAGAACCAGAAAGAAGCATTAACTTCGTATTGCACCACAAAATTTAAACCTCCATCTTTCATTACATTTCATTGCAAATAATTATATTTTATAAAATTTGCCAAATATTAATTGAATGCTTTGGAAAATAATAATTTTTTAATATTACAAATTTAGATTTTTCTATTAAACTATAAATAACAATACACATATCAATTCTTTAAACTAATAGTACATAGTTAATAAAAATATCTTCATTAAAATAATTTTTTCTTAAAAATTTTTTTTTAAATAAATTCAATATAAATTTAATTATCTTTTCAATTGCAAAGCATATTAAAAGATACACCTACCTCCTATCATAAAAAAAAAGAGACATAATATTGAAGTTTTCATTTTTAATACTGGAATACGTCCGAAGTGTTGGATAAAAATAGTACAAATAATTAGATTATTAAGTCTTCTAGTGATGTTATATGTAAGACTTTTAACCTTAGAAAATGTAGATTAAATATTAATTAACGGAAACTAAGAATGATATTTTATAGGAAATCCGTCTGTCAGAATTGATTACAAAATTTATCTTAACCTTTTTTTCTAACTTACAGAGTAATTAATATCTAATATACTTAATTAGGTTTGCAGGAAAAAGCTTACACGTGTAACTGTTGATTTCTGATTCGGCTACGTAGCCTTAGATAGTGATTGTGGGCAATTTGTTTTTTATTGAAAAAGCCTTTAAAATTATCATAAAATTAATAATTATATGTTTAATTATTCCTAATAAATGTTTGATGTTATTTTTTCCTATTAATTAATGATTTAAAATGATTAAATTAACATCTAATTAGTGAATAATTTTAATATCTGTATAGAGTAGGATTTTAATATCTGAATTTAATCTTGGCGAAAATCAGGGGATTGTTGAAACAATTTCCATAAACCTTAACAACATGTAAATAAATTATAATTAACTTAAACTTACGAAGAGGGACATTTGTTCTGTTTGGTATTATTATTAACAAGTAATATAAAAAAAAATTTTAAAATCAATTCCTACATTTGTTTCACTATATTGCAGAAAGTCTTTTATAAATAATTTTATTCATTTTTTAAGTTAGAAAAATTCTCTCTCCATCTCTCACACACACACTTTCTCTCTCTCACATATACACTTCCTATCTCTCTCACTAATTTATTCACATGTTTTTTTTTCCATTTTGTTCCCTGCTTGACTCAGACTAGAACCCAGAATGAAAAAGGAATCTGAAAAAGAAATTTTTTCCAGCGAATTACACTCTTCGCCACTGACGGTATTTATACCTAAATTTATATTCTGCTGAATATCTTACATAAGATCAATTATTTCTCCCACATAAAACTAAAATTAATTAATTAAATTTAATTAATGAATAAATATTTAAAAACTGTATTAACATCAAAAATGTCATCCACTACCAGTTTAAAAATGTATTTGAACTTGAGTGGATGAATAAAAAGTATTTTATGAACGCTTGAAAATTTGTACAAGATATATAAATATATATAGAAACAGTAGGAATTGAAAAATCAACGGTGAAATAAATATTGTAACGAGTATGGTAACCAAATATCAGTTTTTACCTGCAGCATGGGTATCGAGTTTACTCTCCTTTTCCACAAGTCAGAATAACATCAAATTATTACTTGGTTCTTTATAGCGAACAATTATTTAACATTAATTTTGATTATTGTTTGCATTGGCATGATTTCTACATAGGTTTCTACATAGGTCGAGCGAGAATCGATTTGACGCCAATCTGATCGAAGCTTTTGTTAATTTTTTTCATCATCAAGATCGCGCCAAATAATGAATAGCATAACTAACTAAATAAAAACGTAAGTATCACCAAATTGGCTCGAAAATCAACTAGAACCCTGAAATGAAGAATTCCCTTTGCCATATCTTTGTATCATTTTTTAATATTAAGATATTATCTTGAAAAATTCATCAGTTATTTCTGTGATATTATGAATGATTTTATTATAAAATCATTCATATTATTCAACTTTAAATTAATACAGTAATAAGCATATATTTGATGAAAAAAATTGCAAGTCATTAAAATTACTAATTATAGCCTGACTTGTACCCCTTAAATAAGCTAGTAATAGCTAGTGTATTGCACTGAATCCACTAACAATGTCCATCTTCAGAAACAAGGAGTCGAGACGGTGATTTAGGTAGTTGGCTTGTAAATCAGGTTGCCTGGTGGTAGTTTTCATGTTTTAATCATTACGACACGCATTTCATTACAAAATAGATTTATTTCAGTCTCCTGTTCCTGTATATATTTTTTTGAATCTGTACAATAAAAAATAAGCAGGTTGTCTCAGAACCATGTTTAAATTTTTAAAAGAGATAAAGAAAAACATAGATGACTCAGAATCACATATAAATGCTTACCTGATGCTGTAAATGGTGCAAACGTTCTTGGAGAAAATTTGATTCATAAACTGTCGCAACGGGAGTGGTATTGATATAGAAACATGGAGTTCATAAAGCATCTATTTAAGTAGTTTGTTAGGTAGATGTTCATATGAATTATTATCGTTTGCACATGGGTGTAAAATTCATTGGACAAAACAATTCATTAAGTCATTTGTCTCTTAGTAGCTTGTATGGATTGTTATGATTTGCATAGTTTATTTCATAAAATAGCGGTTTAAGTAATTTGTTAGGTAAATATTCGCATGGATTACTATCATTTGTAAATTATTGTAGTTCATTTGATAAAACAACTGATTAGGTCCTTTGTCGGTTAGTTGTTTGTATGGATTGTTATTATTTGTATATGTTTTTGCATAGTTTATTTCATAAAATAGCTATTTGAATGGTTTGTTCGCATGGATTACTATCATTAAATTATTGTAGTTCATTTGATAAAACAACTGATTAGGTCCTTTGTCGGTTAGTTGTTTGTATGGATTGTTATTATTTGTATATGTTTTTGTATAGTTTATTTCATAAAGTAGCTATTTAAGTAATTTGTTAGGTAAATATTCGCATGGATTACTATCATTTGTAAATTATTGTAGTTCATTTGATAAAACAACTGATTAGGTCCTTTGTCGGTTAGTTGTTTGTATGGATTGTTATTTTTGTATATGTTTTTGCATAGTTATTTCATAAAAAGCTATTTGAATGGTTTGTTAGGTGCTTAATTTGTTAGTGGTAAATATTCAAGTCGTTTGTCGGTTAGTATCATTTGTAAATTATTGTAGTTCATTTGATAAAACAACTGGTTTTTAAGGTTCTTTGTCGGTTAGTTGTTTGTATGGATTGTTATTATTTGTATATGTTTTTGTATAGTTTATTTCATAAAGTAGCTATTTAAGTAATTTGTTAGGTAAATGTTCACATGGATTACTATCATTTGTAAATTATTGTAGTTCATTTGATAAAACAACTGATTAGGTCCTTTGTCGGTTAGTTGTTTGTATGGATTGTTATTATTTGTATATGTTTTTGTATAGTTTATTTCATAAAGTAGCTATTTAAGTAATTTGTTAGGTAAAGGTTCACATGGATTACTATCATTTGTAAATTATTGTAGTTCATTTTTTAAAACAACTGATTAAGTCCGTTTGTCGGTTAGTTGTTTGTATGGATTGTTATTATTTGTATATGTTTTTGCATAGTTTATTTCATAAAGTAGCTATTTAAGTAATTTGTTAGGTAAATGTTCACATGGATTACTATCATTTGTAAATTATTGTAGTTCATTTGATAAAACAACTGATTAGTCCTTTGTCGGTTAGTTGTTTGTATGGATTGTTATTATTTGTATATGTTTTTGTATAGTTTATTTCATAAAGTAGCTATTTGAAGTAATTTGTTAGGTAAATGTTCACATGGATTACTATCATTTGTAAATTATTGTAGTTCATTTGATAAAACTTCTGATTAGGTCCTTTGTCGGTTAGTTGTTTGTATGGATTGTTATGATTTGCATAGTTTATTTCATAAAGTAGCTATTTAAGTAATTTGTTAGGGTTTGTTGGATTACTATCATTTGTAAATTATTGTAGTTCATTTGATAAAACAACTGAAGTCGTTTGTCGGTTAGTTGTTTGTATGGATTGTTATGATTTGCATAGTTCATTTCATAAAGTAGCTATTTGAATTTGGTTTGTTCACATGGATTACTTATTTTAGGTGTAGTTCATTTTAAAACAACTGAAGTCGTTTGTCGGTTAGTTGTTTGTATGGATTGTTATTATTTGATGTTTTTGTATAGTTCATTTCATAAAGTAGCTATTTGTAATTTGTTTGTTTAGGTGCTATATTTGTGTATTGTGTTCATTTGATAAAACAACTGATTAGGTCCTTTGTCGGTTAGTTGTTTGTATGGATTGTTATTTTTGATATGTTTTTGCATAGTTCATTTCATAAAAGTAGCTATTTGAATAATTTGTTAGGTGCTTATTAGGTGTGAGTGGTTTTTAACTTCTCAAGTCGTTTGTCGGTTAGTTGTTTGTATGGATTGTTATGATTTGCATAGTTCATTTCATAAAGTAGCTATTTGTAATTTGTTTCTTAGGTGCTTATTAGGTAAATCAAGTCGTTTGTCGGTTAGTTGTTTGTATGGATTGTTATGATTTGCATAGTTCATTTCATAAAGTAGCTATTTGAATGGTTTTGTTAGGTGCTTATTAGGTGTGAGTGGTTTTTTAAAACTTCTCAAGTCGTTTGTCGGTTAGTTGTTTGTATGGATTGTTATTATTTGTATATGTTTTTGTATAGTTCATTTCATAAAGTAGCTATTTGAATGGTTTGTTAGGTGCTTATCAGGTGTTAGTGGTTTTTGATAAAACAACTCAAGTCGTTTGTCGGTTAGTTGTTTGTATGGATTGTTATGATTTGCATAGTTCATTTCATAAAGTAGCTATTGAATGGTTTGTTAGGTGTTCACTTATTATTTGTAAATTAGTGGTTTTTTAACTTCTGAAGTCGTTTGTCGGTTAGTTGTTTGTATGGATTGTTATGATTTGCATAGTTCATTTCATAAAGTAGCTATTTGAATGGTTTGTTTATGGATTACTATCATTAGGTGTGAGTGGTTTTTTAACTTCTCAAGTCGTTTGTCGGTTAGTTGTTTGTATGGATTGTTATGATTTGCATAGTTCATTTCATAAAGTAGCTATTTGAATGGTTTGTTAGGTGCTTATTAGGTGTACTATCAGTGGTTTTTAATTTGATCAAGTCGTTTGTCGGTTAGTTGTTTGTATGGATTGTTATGATTTGTATAGTTCATTTCATAAAGTAGCTATTTGAATGGTTTGTTAGGTACTTATTAGGTGTGAGTGGTTTTTTAACTTCTCAAGTCGTTTGTCGGATAGTTGTTTGTATGGATTGTTATGTTTTTGCATAGTTCATTTCATAAAGTAGCTATTTGAATGGTTTGTTAGGTGCTTATTAGGTGTGAGTGGTTTTAAAACTTCTCAAGTCGTTTGTCGGTTAGTTGTTTGTATGGATTGTTATTATGATTTGCATAGTTCATTTCATAAAGTAGCTATTTGAATTGTTTGTTAGGTGCATGGATTATTAGGTGTTAGTGTTCATTTTAACTTCTCAAGTCGTTTGTCGGTTAGTTGTTTGTATGGATTGTTATGATTTGCATAGTTCATTTCATAAAGTAGCTATTTGAATTTGTTTGTTAGGTGCTTATTAGGTGTGAGTGGTTTTTAAAACTTCTCAAGTCGTTTGTCGGTTAGTTGTTTGTATGGATTGTTATGATTTGCATAGTTCATTTCATAAAGTAGCTATTTAAGAATGGTTTTGTTAGGTGCTTACTTCAGGTGTTATTGTGTTCATTTTAAAACAACTCAAGTCTTTGTCGGTTAGTTGTTTGTATGGATTGTTATGATGTTTTTGCATAGTTCATTTCATAAAGTAGCTATTTAAGTAATGGTTTGTTAGGTGCTTATTAGGTGTGAGTGGTTTTTAACTTCTCAAGTCGTTTGTCGGTTAGTTGTTTGTATGGATTGTTATGATTTGCATAGTTCATTTCATAAAGTAGCTATTTGAATGGTTTGTTAGGTGCTTATTAGGTGTGAGTGGTTTTTAACTTCTCAAGTCGTTTGTCGGTTAGTTGTTTGTATGGATTGTTATGATTTGCATAGTTCATTTCATAAAGTAGCTATTTGAATGGTTTGTTAGGTGCTTATTAGGTGTGAGTGGTTTTTAACTTCTCAAGTCGTTTGTCGGTTAGTTGTTTGTATGGATTGTTATGATTTGCATAGTTCATTTCATAAAGTAGCTATTTGAATGGTTTGTTAGGTGCTTATTAGGTGTGAGTGGTTTTTTAACTTCTCAAGTCGTTTGTCGGTTAGTTGTTTGTATGGATTGTTATGATTTGCATAGTTCATTTCATAAAGTAGCTATTTGAATGGTTTGTTAGGTGCTTATTTGGTGTGAGTGGTTTTTTAACTTCTCAAGTCGTTTGTCGGATAGTTGTTTGCATGGATAATTATAATTAGTGTACATGAGTACACAGCTCATTTATTGTTAGTGTTAGTTGTTTGTATGGATTATTATCATTTGTATATGATTGCATAGCTTATTCATTAAAGTACTTTGTTAGGTAGTTGTTCGTATGGATTATTATCATTTGTAAATGATTGTAGTTCATTTGATAAAACCACTGCTTAAGTCATTTATCAGTAGTTGTTTTCAGGAATTATTATCATTTGCTTATCTGTCTACACAGTTCATTTGTTAAAAATAGTTGTTTAAGAATTTTCTAATTTAAAAAATCAACATTTCAAATAAAAATTTGCCTCAGTATGTACTATATTTTATTTATATAAGCCATATAATAATAATAATGATCATAAATGCATGATAATTTGAAATAGTAGATGCGGAAACAGGATCTATGACTATTATTACTGAAGACTGAAATAAAAAATAAAAATAAATGAAATTTTGTAAAAAAGGAATCCAAATTTCTCAAAAGAATTTACCTCTACGAATTTTTTCTCCAAGCATGTCCCGAAGCACAATAAAATTATCATTTACTTGGCATTCTACCTGAACTTGATACAATGGGCATTTATCATTTTTTTTTTTTTTTTTTTACAAAACCAAAGTATTTTCTCATTTAATCGAATAAATTAAACATTTTTAAATTAAAATTATAAACAAGTTATATAAAAAAAAATTTTTAACTCAATTCCTACTTTTTTCACTATATTGCCGAAAGTCCTTTATAAATATTTTTTCATTAACTTTTTTTTTAAGTTTATCTGGCGTCATCTATTGGTAGATACATGCAACTCAAATCTAAAAAAAAAATAAAATAATGAATTAAATTTAATTACTGAATTAATGAATTGAAAAAACTGTATTAACATCCAGTGTCATCCACCACAAGTTCAAAAAAAAAATGTATTTGAACTTGAATGGATGAATAAAAGTATTTTATGAACGGTTGAAAGTTTGAACACGATATATATATAAGAGAGAGTGTGAGCTAATAGAAGGAATTGAAAAAATATTAATTTAATATACATGTAATTTTTTTAATATATTTATAAAAAATTTACGTAAGAATATCAATGTGTAAAATTGGTGCCATATTCATAAATTAAGTTAAAAACTTAAATCACGAATTTTTAATATAAAAAAAAATTACTTATTTATTTATTTTTTTTGCTATGTTTTATCCATTTTGTAAACCCGAAAGAATGCATCCAGTAAAAAAATCAGGGCAAAAAGATTTTTACATGGATCGTTTAGCTTTAGAGGTAAATAAAATTTTGAAAAAAAACTAACATATATGTTTTGCAAATCTAATAATTTCGTCTTATGCAAATTTTTTCCATTTCTTGTAAAATGTCTAAGGAGAATATTTAAGTTTTATTTTTAGAAATGTTACACAAAGTATATTGTTAAAAAATACTAAAAAATTAAGACTTAATGTAAATTAATAATAACATTCAATGTATTATTTGTTTTTAGTATTAAAAATTTTTGTAATTAAAACAACCAAGAAATTTTCAATTAAAGGGATTCTACTTTAAAAATGTTTCGTATGTATCTCTAAACAGCGTATTGCTTCAATAACTAATTTAAAATTTAAATTGTCTGAAAAAACTTAAAATCTTATCTTATATTATCTGGCAAATCTTATTATTAATACGCTTTTATTAGTTTCACCTGTATGTTTGTTTGTTTGTTTGTAACTGACTCTTTGGGCTCGATTTGCTCTACTTTAAGCGATCCGATTTAATTTAAACGTTGTAGACTTATCTAGGACCGACGACACTAAAATATTTTGATACGTTTATTATCTCATCATGATTAGGATCGCCAAGGATTAGTGATTTTATTTTGACTTATGAAGCGCAATTTAACCCATGTAGAATGAAACGTGGGGCAGTTGCACAACGGATAACGCGTCTGACTACGGATATGAAGATTCGGTTCGAATCCTGGCTGGCTCGACAAATTCGCATTTAGCCTTTGTTTTACTCACAGTTAAATTATTGTAAGAACTATAGTTCCAGTCCTCCGTACCGGGATCTCATTTAAATATTATAGCTTAAAAACACTAAAAACACGCTTTTAGAGTTAATCAAACTAAAAAGTAAAACATAATTGTTAACGTAAGAATAAAATGACTGACGAGAAAATGAATGTCACTGTTCTAAAAGCGTGGGGTGCTCGATATCAATCGTTATAATTTCTCACTAGTTTCATTCCGAAATGCAGAAAGTTAGTTTAAAAATGCCATACAAAAGTAAAGTGACATTTCACATCACATTTTTATTCTTATGTTAACAATTATTTTTTTTACTTTTTAATTTGATTCACTCTAAAAGCGTGTTTTTAAACTATTTATTTTTATTACGTACTTCAAGGCTGAAGTGAACTGATGAATATCGCAATGGAATTTCGAACTACGGTAGTGTGGATCGAAACCAAAAACTCATATGTCATAGGCACAATAAATCAGTAGGTAGGAAATGTCCTTCCGTTGATCTCCAGGAATAAGGGGCAAGTTCCTCAAGATACTATCACTGAGAGTACATTTATTTAAAATTGTTGAAATAGAATGTCGATGCAGTGTAAATTGCACATGGGGAAAAGCTGAATTTGCTACGCATTTGCCATTTTATGTACCGGAATTCAAGAACAGCATTATGCGCATCGATTTATTAAATATGTTTTATGTATTATTTTATAAGGATTCAATTAAATTACAACTTTGTTGGTGGCTTTTTGTGATTTTTTACTTTGTTTCATTAATAACTATATCGAACATATATATATTTTATTAATAATTCTTGAAAATTTAAATTTGAAGCATTTTCAATTATTTATCTGAAGTTCTTGTTTAACGTAAATTTAATATACGCGTTAGGCATCTTAAAAGTCATAACTTAATAAAACCTAGTTACAAAATTCTAGACAACAACTACACAAACACTTCATATTTAATTTTTGAATCATATATAGGAAGTTATTTTTATATGAAAATTAATTATAATATAATTTATCTAATTTTTATATAAAAATCAATGTTTTATAGCAATAATTGAGATAATATATCATGTTAAAAACCAATTAATTCATGCAGGTGTTTTGGACCTCGACTTTTACCAATAAAATATTATAATGCTTATTGAGGCACAGAAATTTTTTACGACATCACAAGATTGCTTTATTTTCATATATTGTTAATTATAATTTTTTTTATTTAATAAAAAATATTTTTGACACCAAAACTAATATTTCCAAAATGTTTGAGTACTTGAAAGAAATGTTACTTTATAAGAAAATTTTACATTGCTTTGTATTTATTGACATAAAAACTTTTGAAGTTGATCGAACAATGTGCAGGTGAAACACTGATTTCGGTCCTTTCAACTGTCTTCAAATCCAGTGTCCATGAAATTTTAACGCTTTTTTATGAGACGATTCAGAGCAATGTCCAGCTTACTTCTGACTCCTCCTTCCAACTCCAGATAATCAAAGAGTTTGGATCGAATGGCGGCTGCTGTGTCTTTGTTATCGCAGATTGATAAACTCATTCCTTTAAGTCTGGACATGACATCCACGAACATCTTCTGAGCTGTCTCACCGCAGGTATCTTCCAGTTCCATAATCAGACAAGACACCTCATACGTTCCTATCCTGAAAAATTCGAGATGCAAAAATTTTTAATTTAAATTCAACATACAAAAAGCAAATATTCATGTTAAGCATATTGAAACAGCATGTGCCCCAATCTAATCATTTAATTCAATCCCATTATCCAATCATAGCCACAATCCAATCATTTAATCCAATCCCACAATCCAATCATAGCCAAAGTCCAATCATTTAATCCAATCCCATAATCCAATCATTTTATCGAATCCCACAATCCAATCATAGCCACAATAAAATCATTTAATCCAATCATAGCCAAAGTCCAATCATGTAATCCAATCCCACAATCCAATCATTTTATCGAATCCCACAATCCAATCATAGCCACAATAAAATCATTTAATCCAATCCCACAATCCAATCATTTTATCGATTCTCACAATCTAAATTATTGCATATTTTTAATTTTAATGCTTATTTGAGATGGAATTTAAATATTAATTTTGATTCTGATAATTCT
The DNA here is from genome assembly GCA_021605095.1 of Caerostris extrusa. Lineage (NCBI taxonomy): Eukaryota > Metazoa > Arthropoda > Arachnida > Araneae > Araneidae > Caerostris > Caerostris extrusa. Next base: position 47,074 of record BPLR01021019.1, read on the forward strand.
AAGTTAGGTTAAATTATATACATTTAATTTCTATAAAAATGTCAGATAATAGTGCCTTACAATGTCAAAAACTACAGTGCGTTTATTGATATTTAATTATAATAATAAAAATAACTGTTTTATTTGTATTAATAATTATTTTATTCATTTATTACATAAAATGTTAAGAACAAAAAAAATTTGTCTCTATCTAAGAAAGTAATATTTTCTGACTTTTAGGCCTAATATTTCAAACATTTTTCAGACTCTTTTCTTTGTTTATTTTGACATAGTGTACATAGTGTACAATGCGTGTTTATATACCAATCAATGAAAACATGTATTTTGATGGTATAGCTTTTGTCTTCCATATACCAGATAGTGCAAAAAACATGTATTTTGCATGGAGTGGCATGTGTGTTTGATATGCCAATCAATGCAAAAACATGTATTTTGCTATAAAAATAAAACTTCTTGCAATAGAAAAAATAACATATTTTTGCAAGAAAAAGCAAATATTGTTTTTTTCAATTGAAAAAAAAAAATTGTGTTTGCATTAGATAAAATTCTTTGCTATTGAAAAAGAATAAAATTGTGTAGTAAATTGTAGTTTGTTGTGTAAAATTATTTTCTTTGTGTAGGTTCTGTCTTTCATATACCAAATAGTGCAAAAACAGGTATTTTGCATGGAGTGGTATGTGTGTTTCATATACCAATCAATGTACAGTATTTTGCAATCAAAAGTAAAATTTCTTGCAATAAAAGGTATAATATATTTTTGTAATAAAAAAGAAATAAAAATATTTATCAATTGTTAAAAAAAAAATTTTTTTGCAATAGAAAAAGAATTTGTAATAGAAAAAAAAATTTGTAACAGAAATAAAATTTTAATAATAGGAAAAAAACCCGGTTTTTTTTTTTTTAATACTTACAAACATTCTCGAGTTTCATCCTCTTCATCGTCGAGCTTATCATCAGAAGGCCCCATGATGATATCTGCTATGTTCACTCCTTCTTTTCGGCAGAGGCGCGAACCAGCCATTATGAAGCCTCTGATGCATTGCCGGTTTTCAAGGTAATCTGTCACAAAAATATTACTGATTAAAATTTGAGCAAAACAAATACAAAAACATCGTACTATTTCTGTAAAGGTTACTCATTGAACAGCGAAACTGAAAAAAATTGGATGAGAATACAGTAGAGTAAATGAAAACACTGTTCAATTCATAGACTTCAATGGAAATTTTTTAAGTTTCTTCAACTATGCGCATAGTTCTCCTATTCGCATGATAGCCAATTAGCTAGCTCTGGCCTTTGGTCTCGCATGCTTCAGATTCGAATCTTGGAGGTGGCATGGATGTTTGTTAGTGGTTCGTAAGCCACATTAAACTGTAGGTCTAATTATCCCAATGTGTTCACAAAATGACCATAGAGCCACAAACCAAACAAAACCTATTTGCAAGTCCTGAACTAACTACGAAGCAATCATAATCAAGCTAATTGCTGAATAGAATAGAACATCAAATATCAGTGACAACTGGTGTATAGTATAAAAATCAGAGATATTGCATTCAACTAATATGATAGAGACTAGTGACTTTGCATGCAACTGAGGTGTTCTTCATTTCTTGATTTCTAGCTTTTACTCTTTGAACATCAATTACTCTATTATTTTCATACAATTCTACTCTAATACAGCTTTTACAATATATATATATATATATACCTTAAACATAACAGGTAGGCTGAAAAGTTCATAGGCTGGCACATAGATGGCACTACTAGTATTAAATCCATATAATTTTTAGTTAGCCCTAACCTTCAAAAGACACGTGTATAAATTTGACAGCTGTTGCACTATTAGTATGTGAGTTATAGCATTTTTAGTGTTCATCACGTGCAGTCCACTCGGCTGACTGTCGATTGGACTCCGGTGTAAAATGATGGAGCCATTTTCATCCATTGTCACATATCGACGCAAAAATTCGGGTTTATTATGATTGAACAGCTCCAAACACTGCTTAGAATCATCAATTCGTTGTTGTTTTTGGGTCGATTGCGAGCTCGCGCGGCGCCTACTTTGAACAGAGCTTTCGCATATCCAAATATATAAGTTCAACATGTTCTTTTGATATATTTAGGATCTCAGCTATCTCAATCAACTTCACTTTACGGTTATCAAAAATTATTTTGTGAACTTTTTTTGATGTTTTCGTCGGTAACAGCCTCTCCTCTCTCACATCGTTTAAATTTAGCAAACCACTTCTGATTGTTGATTTTCCTGGTGCAAAAGTCCGAACAATGTTTTATCATGCCAAGCCTTGACTTCAATAGTATTTTTTCGCAATAAAGGCAATGCTTTATCAACACACGAAATTCCTTTTTATCCATTTTTTCAAACTAACAAAAGTTGTTTCACTAAAAATGCTATAACTCCCATACTAATAGTGCAACATCTATCAAATTTATACACGTGTCTTTTGAAGGTTAGGGCTAACTAAAAATCATATGGATTTAATACTAGTAGCGGAATCTATGTGTCAGTCTATGCACTTTTCAGCCCACCTGCTACAGTGCTTATGTTTAATAACTTACATTAAACACACAGTGTTTAATGCTTACCTTAAACATACAGAGTTTAATGCTTATGTTTAATATTTACATTAAACACACAGTGCTTAACTTAGTTCGAGCTATTTTATAAGTACTATAAAATGATTTCATAAACGGAATAAACGCACGAGCATTCGATACACATCAGAAACCAAAATGAGCTGAATTGAACTCTTTATGAATATGTGGCATCAATATCATCTAAAGTCACACAACAATTGATAAAATTGATGATGTCAAAAACGATGAAATTTGTAAGCGAAACCAATGAATACCATACAAAATACCATCACTAATATTTTTTTGAAAAATGTTTTGTATACAAAAATATTTTGTATTACAAATATATTTAACTCGTGATATTCACCTATTATTTAAAAAAATCAAATAAATGTTCAAAATTAGAATAAATTAGATATGTATTAGATGTGCATCCTAGTTTTAACTAATTGTAGGGAAATAGTTTAAAAAATTATTTAATTGGTGTTTTTTTTCAATTCCTACTATTAGTTCACTCTCCTATATATATATATCTTGTTCAAATTTTCAATCGTTCATAAAATACTTTTTATTCCACCACTCAAGCTGAAATACATTTTTTAACTTATAGTGGATGACATTTGATGTTAGTATAGTTTTTCAAATATTAATTCAGTAAATAAATTTAATTAATTAAGTTTAGTTTTTTATTTTTAAGTTGCATATATCTACCAATAGATGGCGCCAGATAAACTTAAAAAAGGAATGAAAATTATTTGTAAAGGAATTTCGGCAATATAGTAAAACAAAGTAGGAATTGACTTAAATTTTTTTTTTTTTTTTTTTTTTTTTTATTACTTGTTTTAGTCATTGAACTTACCTTGGCGAAATTGTGAGTTCTCATCACAGATATCCTGGGCCAGACTTCTTCCACCAGAAAGGATCTTTCCAAAGGTTGGCACTGGAGATCTCTCCATTTCTTCTACAGTTTTTCCTAAGCATGTCTCAGCCTCTTCAATTATGCAGTTCACGTATTGCAAAGCCGCCCTAAAAATAAATATTATTTTTAAGATGTCAGAAACTTTATTTGCTCGTAGTCACAATTTATGTTTACCAAGTGTACAAAAATTACTAACTGGAAAAATGAAATGCTTTATTTCAGTTTAGACATTGTCATCCTCATCTACTACTTACTAATTTCCACTATTTATATACGTATATATATATTTTGTGTTTTCGAAAACTTATTTAATAATAAACAGTAAATAGAAAAAAAAAAAAATTAATATTTATTTAATTTTTAATTAAAATATTTCTTTATTTCTTTTAATTTTTATGTATTAGATTCCCAATTTTTTATTAACTTCCACTAAAAATATATATATATATATATATATATAGTGGAAATTAGTAAAACAATTTCGTACACTAGCATACGCATTGCAAATATGACTTGGCATATATTTAATTTATCATACATATATATATATATATATATATATATAATATTATTTAATAATTATAGTTTTAAACTAGCAACTCAACAATATTAAAATGTTTTTTAAATTTTTAAATAGTTTTAAAGTTTTAAAATTTTTATATAGTTGTAAAGTTGAAAATTGTCACACAGACACATAAGAAATAATTTGGACAAGCAGATAGTCGAGCACTTTATTAGTAACATACAAAAGTATGATATCATTTGGTTTAAATTTCTATGGATGTAATTTTTTTAATACTAAATTTTAGATCAAACTAGTGAAGAATTATATGCAATTAAGATTCAAATTATATTTTTTTTTTCTGCTGTTTATATTTGCATTAGAATAACTATGTTTATCAATAATTCTTAAATTTCTTTGTGATTCTGAAAGATAATCCTGTATGCATGAATTATATAAATATAACTTAAGAAACAGATATTTAAGAAATTAAAAAGTAAATTAATTTACTGTTTTGTTTGAATTTTTAAATTTAATTTTAAAAAAGATGGTATACTCTCCTTTTTAATCGAATATGACACACCGAATGCTTGTTTAATCGAATATGATACATCGAATGCTTGTTTAATCGAATATGATACACCGAATACTAGTTTAATGGAATGTGATACACCGAATACTTGCTTAATCGAATATGATACGTCGAATACTTGTCAAATCCAGTATGATACGTCGAATATGATACAACGATTACTTATTTAATCGAATATAATATATCGATTACTTGTTTAATATGATGCATCGAAATACAAGTAATCGAATATGATGCATCGAAATACAAGTAATCGAATATGATACATCGAAATACAAGTAGTCGAATATGATACATCGATTGCTTGTTTAATCAAATATGATACATCGATTGCTTGTTTAATCGAATATGATACATCGATTGCTTGTTTAATCGAATATGATACACCGTATAATCGAATATAATACATTGAATACTTGTTTAATCAAATATGAATCATTGATTGCTTTTTTAATCGATTATGATACACCGAATACTTGTTTAATCGATTATGATACACCGAATACTTGTTTCGATTATGATACACCGAATACTTGTTTAATCGAATATGATTAAACGAAAATACTCCCTTATAGTACAATACTTACGGACACAAATCTCGAAGTTGCTCATCATTTGGCATAAAACGCACCTCCATGAGAGAGTCGGAGAGTTCGTCGTCTGCGCATTTTTCAAAATTACAGTCTTCCAGCTCTTCTCGAAAACCTTTCCAAATAAAACGAAACATGTGAAAAGTTGAAGTAGGGAAATATTGAACTGATTTTTTATTCGCATAAAAGAAATATGAAACTGATATTTTATTCGCTTAAGCTAAGAATTTATTCTTGTAAATAAACAAATGATTGTTTCCTTTCATTTTAATTTTAATTAATAGATTTTAAAAATTTGAACATTTTAAAGTTGTCTTTGGTAGATGGCAATGTTTAGAATAAAATCAACACCCATGACGTTTTAATGTTACGAGGGGAATTTAAATACAAGTTTAATTAGAAAATGGTAAACTAATAGTTAGAAAATGGTAAACTAATAGTTAGAAAATGGTAAACTAATAGTTAGAAAATGGTAAACTAATAGTTAGAAAATGGTAAACTAATAGTTAGAAAATGGTAAACTAATAGTTAGAAAATGGTAAACTAATAGTTAGAAAATGGTAAACTAATAGTTAGAAAATGGTAAACTAATAGTTAGAAAATGGTAAACTAATAGTTAGAAAATGGTAAACTAATAGTTAGAAAATGGTAAACTAATAGTTAGAAAATGGTAAACTAATAGTTAGAAAATGGTAAACTAATAGTTAGAAAATGGTAAACTAATAGTTAGAAAATGGTAAACTAATAGTTAGAAAATGGTAAACTAAGTTAGAAAATTATGATGTAAATTTAAAAGATTTGAAAAATACAACCAAAATTACATTAAAAGCAATATTTAACAACTTTTATATAGACATACACCTTGTTATTTCGATCAGTTAATTATGCCTACGGTTTCAAATAGCACTGAGTATCATAGCAGAAAGTTTTTGTATCAGTCTCACTAAATGAGTACAAACTTTTACTTTATTTCAACCCAATATGCATTGGACATTATTTTATAAAAACACAGTATTTCAAATTGAATCGAATCAATTAAAAAAATTATAAAAATTGCCAATTTTCTAAAAATATGATATTGTTTTGGGATATTTACAAGAAACTTTCGTGACAATATCAATGTGTAAAGAATGTGTCTTCGTCAAATGTTACTTTAACATTTTAAAAGACATTTAATATTTCAAACTACAAACATCATAATAACAGATGGTTAATATTGTACCAGTCCAATGTCTGAGTACAAAATTTTGCTTTTAAATCAGCAAAATATGCATTGCAAAAATCATGCATTGCATATTTTGCTGATTTAATGCAACCATGCATTGCATATGCAAAAATCATTATTTTATAAAACCATCATATTTAAAATTTAATGGAATCAATTAAACAAATTAAATTAATATTATCAAAATTACTAATTTGTTAAAAATATGCTATTATTTTGGAATATTTACAAGAAACTTTCTTTAACATATAAATATACGTATAAAAGAAGGTAGCATCTTCATAAGTTACTTAATACTTTTAATATTTCAAACTACATCTATAATAATAACAGAGTATGAAATGATACTAGAGTATGAAATGATATTTTTACTACTGAGCTCATACTGTACACAAAGGAAGAAACTTTTTGAAATTCTTATGCATTTGTAATAATGCACAAAGAATGGCAGAAATATTAATACACTTGCATGTTATTTCTATGGGAAAAAATTACAATTCCCTTGCTTCTCTTGAATTTTATTAAATAATCTTATTAAAGAATTCGTATTTAAATTTTAACTGTGCGTGGAATTACATCAATTTATCTGGAGAAATTATTTCTAAATAAAGCGAGAGAGAGAGAGAGAGAGAGAACCCAAAATGTATCTTGTGCAAGAATACTATTCCATAATCATATTTAACTATCTTTACTTATCTGGAATTTTATTAAATAATCTTAGTAAAAAATTGGCATTTAAATTTTAACTGGACTTATATGTATCAAAAAGTGAGTGGAATTACATCAATTTTTCGGGAAAAAATTATTTCTAAGTAAAAGGGAAAGAACACGAAATGTATCTTGGGCAAGAATATTATCATTTAATTATGTTATTATATTAATAATATTTAAATGTGCAAGAATACTTATTTTCATCACACTCAAGTAGTCTTAAAATTCAAATTATTCTCATTATCAATATTTTCTTAGAGGATATTCCATCAGGAGAATAATATATTTCCAGAAAACCTAAAAATTTGATTAAAATTTTATTATAACTTGCTTATATAGCTGATTTCCCATGCTATTAAAAATAATTTGCGTTTTTTTCAATAAAAATAAAATGAGAATATATCTAATAATTTTCCAAACAGTGTGATAATGAATTGTTATTTTAATCCAGGGTGATACAAAAATATCGTTCATTATAATTAATTATGTAGAACAAGACTTTCTATTTTGCAGTAAATTATTTCACCTGTGCATGTTCATTTATTTAAATACAGATTTGCTTCAGAATATTTATTCTATTAAAAGTTTAGACATTCGTATTGAACATATCCAGAGATTTCGAGATCACCAAACGCATACATCGCTGCTATTAGCATTTGCACTATCTTCACTTTTAGTTATTAAATAAATAACTAAAAGTCTGATTTATGCAAGCAATAATTAGCCATAAACAACATGCAGTTCAATGCCAATTTTTTGCTTACTAAAGACATCAAATCAAATGTCTGTAAAACAACATGGAATAGCCATACATTGATTTTTCCAGACACACCATGTCACAAGTAAATTTTATTTGTTTTAGGAAAACGTAAAGATACGCAAATACTGTTTTTAGACTAGAATTAAAAGTTAATTTTCATACAAATTAACTCGTGGTATTTTGAAAAAAAAATTTTAGCATGGGATACGAATATTATCGGAATAAACAGTTAAGGAATTCATGGTTTTTGAGCTTAAATCAAAATAGCATATGGAATTTTGCATAATAACTTTTAAGGTATTGCTTAGTAACCATGTTAACACTTTTCTTCATCGTGCTAAGCCATAATTATTATATTCAGGAGTTATTATTATTATAATCTTTGCCTTTTTAATATAAGACAAATTTAGGCTTCGGTTCTAAAATATACTTCTATTGATATATACTTTTAAAATTTGTTATTGCATCTCAAATGCTTGTATGATCAAAAATTAAAAAAAACATTGTGTAGAAAAATCAAAAATGTTTTGAATGGCTTATAATGAATTGTCTTATGCATGACAATTTTAAAACATTAAAGAGGAACTTACCTCTTACTGATAGGAACAGAAGAAACTCAAACAAGAAAAGGAATAAAACCTTCATTTTGACTTTTACGTGAAGTACGTATTCTCAACTTGTTTTAAATGTTATTTTACGTGCTCTCAACTTGTTTTATATGCAAGGGAATATATTTAAATAATGTACATGATAAAAAAAAACTGAACAATTATATAGCGGAAATAGTTCTTGATAAGTCAAAGGAAATCCGTTTTGGAGTAATCAGGATAATTGTATATTTGTATGTTTCAAAGGTTAAAGATTTGCCGGATGTTAATTAATTTATTAGATGCTTCACAGTTAGTTAAACAAACTAACAAATGGTTATTTTTAAGTCTAACCATTATCAGTTTCTAAATTTAGCGCGTTAAGACATTAAAAAATTACAGTCAAGACAATTAATTGTCTATCAGAATTTCGGAGTCGTACTACTACTACTGGGTCCAAAAGTAAAACCAATTTTCAATTTAAAATTCCCGAGGCTTATGGAATTTCATTTTTTTTTTTCTTTTTTAGGTTGTTGTCCTTGACATCTGTGGGAAATTTTACATCAAAATATTCATTAGTGTTTGAGTTACGCTTGGCATTATGAGACTCTAAAAACACCGTACGACTGCTGGCTATTCCCTAACTCAAAAGACCATTCCGGGGACACCGTTTTGAGTAGATTGAAGAGATTCAACGTGAATCGCCGTGCGCTTTGAATGCCATCCCTGCCGATGACTTTTTACATGCATTGAGGATTGGAAAAAAAAGTTGGCATAAATGCATTGTGTCCGGAGGGGATTACTTTGAAGGCGATGAAATAAATTTGGAAGAATAAATAAAGGGTTTTTTAAAAAAAAAAAAGATTGGTCTTACTTTTTGAGCATAGTAGTATGTTGCCTCAAAAAAAGAAAAAAAATTTTTTTTTTTTTTTGTTTTTTTCTTTTTTCTTTTCTTTTCTTTGCAATTTTTATTTTTGAGATATGCTATGGGCGATAACGTTCCATAAAATGGTATGATATGTAGTTTAATGTAATATTAAATCAGATGCTAAACACATGATTTAAATAAAAATTATAATTCATTATAATTATCAATTGCGTTTTTAATTAATGCTATTTATTTTTCATTGATTATCTAATGTTCAATGCTTGTTCCATTTCGTTTATATCTTTCGTATACTTGTTGAGTTGTAATATAGTTAAATGTTGGTATTGCTCAAAGTTAATATTTGTTATCGGTGGATCGTATAACAAATTATCTTTTATACGTTCCACCTTAATTAATCTGCAATCTAGCCTCGTCACAAGAATTTATGAACTCTGTCCCTTTCCTAATCTCGCACCAGGATCTTCTACTAGTAGAAATCAAGTTAAAGTTTTCTTTTACAGCAGGTTAATTTTACAAGTATTTATGAAAAACATAATTTTTAAAACATATTTTTTTTTTACGAAAAAGACCTTGCAAAAAATTTTATTTTAAATTAGGCCATATTATGATATAATAATACTTTTTTACGTATAATGAGTACTTTTATGAACATTTACTGATAATAGTATGCATATGGTAATAAAATTTTTGTGATTTGTCCATATTTTTTTTGGATACTAGTAAATTTTGTGTTGTTGCAGAGGGAAATTTATCGTTTTATTGAATTTCGGAAACATGTTAGTGAAAAGTACATAGCATTAAACAATCATTCATATAATAAAAGAATTCTTTGAAAATAGCGCAATCAATAATTGCATTGAATTACAATTTTAATTTGAATCATGCATTTAGTATTTAATTTAATATTACATTAAACTACATTGCATGTCATTTCATCGAACGTTATCACCGCCCTTAACAAATTTCAAACATAAAGCACAACTGCAAAACTTGTTTATCACCTTTTTGAGACAACATAGTACGATTCTTAATTCTTATGAACTTGCCTTCACTGTTTTTTTTAATGTTTTAACACGCTAAATTTAGAAACTGATAATGATTAGACTTAAAAAATAAGCCATTTGTTAGTTTCCATTTTGAGTAAGTAATTTTAATGCATCTAATGAATTAATTAACGTCCGGCAGATGTTTAACCTTAGAAAGATACAAATATACAATTATCCCGATTACTCCAAAACGGATTTCCTTGGGTTTATCAAAAGCTATTTCCGCGAAATAATTGTTCAGTTTTTTTAACATGTGTAGTTTTTAATATATTATCCCCTTGCATATAAAACAAGTTGAGAACACGTAAAATAACATTTAAAACAAGTTGAGAATACGTACTTCACATAAAAGCCAACATGAAGGTATTCTTCTTTTTTTCTTGTTTGAGTTCCTTCTGTTCCTAACCGTAAGAGGTAAGTTCCATTTTTTTTTTAAATTTTAAAATTTTCATGAATTAGCCATTTCATTATAATGAGTCATTACAAGTCTTTCAAAAACATTTTGATTTTTTCCTGCACAATAATTTTTAATGGTGGTAGAGTTATTCGCGTCCGTAGCATATCTTCAACCTACACGTACCCCCTGGGTAGTGCTAAATGTTTAACACAGGTCCAGCCCTTGTTTATGGCATAACGACTAATTGCCTCTGTAGTTCCAGATACATTAGAACGGCAACAACAACGACAACAATTTTTAATTTTTTGTTCCTAATTTAAAACTTAGTAAATTTTAAAAGTTCAAAGTATGTATCAATAGAAGTATACTGTAAAGCTGAACTGTAAATTTGTCTTATAGTACAGAGACAAAAAATAACAACAAAAAAATCCTAAATGTAATAATTATGGCTTATCATGCCGAATGAAACATTTAACATGGTTACTAAGCAATAACCATCTAAGTTTTTATACAAAATTCCATATGCTATTTTTATTTAAGCTCAATAACTAGGAATTCATTAACGGTTTATCCCAATAATATTCGTATTTCATGTTAGCATTTTTTCAATACCACGAGGTAATTCGTAAGAAAATTAATTCATATTTCTAGTCTAAAAGGAGTATTTGGATATTCTTGCATTTTTCTAAAACAAATAAAAATTTACTCGTAATATGATATGTCTGACAAAATAAATCCATTGCGATTCTATGTTGTTTTACAAATGATATGATATTATTCGATGCCTTTTAGTATTCAGAAAATATGCGTTGAGCTGCATGTTATTTATGGCTTATTATTGCTTGAATCAACCATATTTTTTGTTATTTATTTAGTGACTAAAAATGGAAACATTGCAAAGATGTGCTCGTTTAGTGGTCTCGAAATCTGTGGAGAGGATGATCTGATAGTTCTGATAGTTCCAATTTCAATTCGAATGCCTGAATTTATATTTAAATTTCAATAATTAAAAAGGGATCGAAACTTAATTAAACTTAAGTTTGAAGCTTAATGACACTAAATCGAAACTTAATGTCACCTGGTCATCTTAAGTTTGATGAAAATACTTCGTAGACAAAATAAAAAAATTTTTCAAAGATTCCGCTTTATTGCTTAAGAAGTATTTCGCGATAATATTTTTAGTTATTAAATTTGTGTAATTGTGCAGAGAAGTTGGCGTTATTATTGCGATATGGCCAAAGTTCATATGACCAAAACCAAATTCACCAACTCCAAAAACACTTTCCTGTGACAATATGACCAAAGTGCATTTCCTGTTATTAATGCTGGTATTTACCAGTTTCTTATCCTGACATATATAAATTATGAAAACTTATGCAAATGTTTAATTTTAAAAATGTGTCATTTTTTATTAAAAAAAAAAAAATACTCAAACAACTGCTTTATCAAATAAGTTCTACCATATACAACGTTAGATTTCTGTAAGAATAACTAGCAGACAAATCATAGCATAATATAATCCCAAATATGTAAATTTTCATATTGTTTACAGATATTAGCATGCAAGGGAGGCTTGATGGCCGAATGGCTAGCGCTCTGGCGTTCGGTACCACAGGTATCGGGCTCAAATCCCGGCTTTGCCCATGGGTGTTGTAGTGATTCGGAATCCACTTTAAGCCGTAGGTCCCGTTCCTAATAGGATCGTAGAGCGTTGCGGGGGCATTGTTGCTCCGCGTCCGTGGCTTACCATCAAGTTACACGCGCCCCCTGGGTAATGCAAAGTGAGTAACATCGCTGCAGCCCTTATGGCAAAGATCACGGTCTATTCGCCAGCTGCATTAGAAGAAAAAAAATATTAGCATGCAATGTATTTCAATGGAAAAAAAAGGAATGAAAATGTCATAGAGTTTAAAATAAAAGTTTTTAATAACATCTTCATATTTCGCATACTGTTAAAATTTATCTTAAAATTTAAATGGTAGTTTTCTTACCAAGATTAATTGATAAAATTCAAGAGCAGCAATTGTTATTATTTCTTAAATATATTCGATTATTATACCTAATAATTTGAGCATTTAGTGACTGACAAATGACTGATGCATTAGATTTTCAAAAGTATCTTTCATTGTGCTAAGTATGAGCTCAATAGTAAAAAATAACATTCCATACTCTAGTATTAACCATTTGTTACAATAATATTTTTAGTTTGAAATAGTAAATGCCGTTTAAAATGTTAAAGTAACATATGGAGATGTCATATTCTTTTACGCATTGATATTGTTACGTCTTGTACAGTAAGTATCCCAAAATAATATAATATTTTTAGAAAACTGGTAATTTTTATAATTTTAATTGATTCGATAGCATTTGAAATACTATAGTTTTATAAAAATAATGCTTAATGCATATTGTGTTGAATTAATGTAAAATTTTGTACTCATTTACTGAGACTGGTACAATGACTTTCTGCTATGATCAGCAGTGCTATTTGAAACCGTAGGCGTAATTAACTGATCGAAATAACAAGATGTATATCTATATAGATGTTGCTTAATACTGCTTTAACGCTAATGTGCTTGTATTTTTCAAATCTTTTCGTTTTGTGCCTTCCATATCAAAAGAAAATAAGGCCATGCCTGAAAATTTGCGTTATTTAATTAAAATTGTATTTAAATCCCCTCGTAACCCTAAAACGGTATGAGTGTTGTTGATGATGATTTTATTATAAACATTGCCATCTATCAAATACTATTTTTTAAAAGTTAAATTTTTAAAACTATTAATTAAACAAAAAAATTAAAAATAATTTGTTTATTTACAAGAATACATTTTTAGCCCTTTTATGCGAATAAAAAGTAAGTTTCAGATTTCATTGCTTCAAATTTTTACACATGTTTCGTGTTTTTCGGAAAGGATTTGAAGAAGACCCTGAAGACTGTGATTTTAAAAAATGTGACGACACTGAAATGAATTTATCTCTCATTAGAGCCCAATATTTGCCAAATGATGAACAACTTCAAGATTTGTGTCCGTGAGTATTGTTTTCTTTTATATTGATTATATTTATTAGCATCATCAGTGAGCCTGAATGGTCGAGTGGCTAGTGCTTTGGCTCTCGGTACCACAGGTTTCGGATTCGAGGCCCGGCGGTGTTATGGATGTTTGTAGTGGTTCGGAATCCACTTTAAGCCGTAGGTCCCGATCTCATATGACGTCAGAGCGCCACGGAGCAAAAGTCAGACTTTTTACCTACAGGTGCTCCATCACAACAGAAGCTGTCCCCCTTTCACTCCATCCATGAGTAGATCACTCATGAAATGTCCGTCCCGGGCACTGCAGGGCATTGAGGATTAGTCACAACAGCATCATCAGTGGCGCAACAGCCCTTCGGTGGACAATGCTGTCTGCCTGCTGGCAGATTTCTAGACAGGATGAGATGTTTTAGAGAGATGTTTTATTTTTACGGGGTAGGGTTGTCGATGCTACGCCCAATACTCTACAGCCATATTAAATAGGTTACCTACCTAACCTACCTATAGCCTAAAACCTAACCTACATATACCCTACCTGTAGTGCTTGTTCGAATCCACTACAAACATTTATGGCACAGCCTTGATACGAATCCGAAACCTCTGGCACCGAGCGCTGTTCACTCGGCCATTCAGGCCCCGATTATATCTATTATGGTTGTTGTTGTTGTTGTTGTCGTGTCCCTCATGGAAAAGGGAACAGGCGTGCAGCTTCTGTTCTGATTGAGCACCCGTAGGTAGAAGTCTGACTTTGGCTCCGTGACGCTCTTACAGACATAGAAGACCGGGACCTATGGTTTAAAGTGGATTCCCAACCACTACAGACATCCATAGCACCGCCGGGATTCGAACACGAAAACTCTGGCACCGAGTTCCAGTCACTCGGCCATTCAGGCCCCGATTATATGTGTTATGGTTATTCTAATATAAAAGTAAACAGCAGAATAAATATCATTTAAATCCTGATTAGATTTTTTTTTAATTGCATATAATTCTTCACTAGTATGATATAAAATTTTGTGTTTAAAAATTAGATTCATGGAAATTTAAAATAAATTTTATATTTATTTTGTATGTTACAAATAAAGTGTTCGATTATCATATTCGATAACGAAAGCAAGAGTATAGCTTTTTTTTGAAATGAAATTTAAAAATTAATAAAGAAAACAATAAATAAATTTACTTTTCAACTTTTGAACACATGTTTCTAAAATCAGATTTGCATAATTCATTCATAATGATTATAATTCACAATCATGAAGAAACTTAAGAATTATTAATCAGTTTTATTCTGGTTGTTCAAATACAAATGTAAACAGCAGAAAAAAATATCATTTAAATCTTGATTCGATTATTTAAATTGCATATAATTCTTCACTAGTATAATATAAAATTTAATGTTTAATAATTACATTCATAGAAATTTAAACCAAATATTATCATTCTCTTTTATGTGCTCGAATATCTATTTGTCCTCGTTATTTTTTATGTGTCTGTGTGATAATTATCAACTATATTTTTTGTTCTAATGCAGCTGGTAAACACTTAGACAATTGTCTTAAATACCTTAAAGCAAACGCTGCACCTACTTTATCACTTTGCACTGCCCAGAAGGTGCGTGTAGCTTCATGATAAGCTACGGACTCGGAGTAACAATATATCCGCAACGCTCTAATATCTTATTAGACCGGGACCTACGATTTAAAGGGGATTCCGAACCACAACAAAACATTCATGGCACCACCGGGACTCGAACATTGTTGTACCGAGCGCCAGAGTGCTAGCCATTCGTCTATACAGGCCCCCACTTTAAGCTATGTAAGATAATTAAAATTGTTATATGGAAAAATATTTTTCATTTGTTTGAGTTGTTAGCTTAAAACAATAATTATTAACCAATATATATAAATATACATATAGTGGAAATTAGTAAAAAGTTCTCGAACTCTAATATATCCATTTTTAAATATGGCTATTGGCATATTTCTAATTTACATTTATTTTTTATATCGAACTTTAAATCTGAAACTCAACTAACTTATTTACGTAAAGGATGTTTCAGGAAAGTAAAGATAAAACTCAGTTTATATTCAAAAGAAATAAATTTGTTAATGCTAAATTATTAAAATGAAAGACAAGCAATACAAATAGAAAGTTATTTGTTTATCAAATACTAATAATTGATACTGATAAATACATCTGAGTACACACGAAAGCAGAGACTCAAATTAACTCTCCCATCACAACAGCGGCCTGATGGTCGATTGGTTAGCCCTGTGGTCTTTGGTTCCACTCTTTTGTTTCCAAGTTCGAATCAGGATTCAAACCTGGAACCAAAGAAGGATGGCATGGATGTTTGATTGTGGTTCGAAATCCACTTTAAACTGTAGTTCCCGGTCTGTTTAGCCTAAAGTGTGCACGAGGTGTCCGTAGAGCGACGAATGAAACCAAACCTCCCATTACAATTGCCGAAACCCTTTTGTAGTTTTAAGTCTTTAGAATTATTCAGCTCGGTCGTATTATTTACCACTATTATTATTATCAATTCGTATTATTTTTGTAGCATCCTGTTATTTGAGACTTTTAAAACTACTCCGGGAGATATATAATTAGGCGAAAGGCACACTGGCAAATTTATTGTTCTGCAGTGGTTTTCAGGCCATTGCGGGATATATGGAAGTAAGTACGCTGATATATTGGCCCACAATGGATCACAAATGATGCAACCTGATGCTTTTTTGCTTTTGCGTCATATAAGACGATATATATCTTTTCTATTAAATCCAATAGTTTAACCTATATAGAGAGATGGCTTCTGAGAAAAGTGGAATAAGTCAACAAGAATTCCCAGTTCCTTGCCTAGAGTGGTCGGTGTGGTCTGCCTTAGACTTGTAACAGGCCATGACTATATACAGAGTCACCTGTATAGAATAGGTTGCTACAGACATCTGCCTCCTTTAAGATTATGACGTGTCCAAAACTGGAGGGCTCCTCATCAAATGCCCTACTGTTCTTAACTATTTTCCTTTTGTGTTACTGTCAATGCCTTTAGAGCTTGTTTTGTTGTTGCTTACTGTATTGGGCTGCTCGTCGACTACTGGCCGAGAGGTCGGAAACGGACATAGGATAAAAAAAAAATTAAGTGACATTGTCAAACACATCCCGAATCCAAGTCCTTAATGTAGATAAATGCTTAATATATGGTATATTATACTGTTGTAGTCTTAAACACATCCCGAATCCAAGTCCTTAATGTAGATAAATGCTTAATATGTGGCATACTATACTGTTGTAGTCTTAAACACATCCCGAATCCAAGTCCTTAATGTAGATAATGATTAATATGTGGTATATTATACTGTTGTAGTCTTAAACACATCCCGAATCCAAGTCCTTCATGTAGATAAATGCTTAATATGTGGCATATTGTACTGTTATAGTCTTAAACACATCCCGAATCCAAGTCCTTAATGTCGATAAATGCTTAGTATTTGGCATATTATACTGCTGTAGCGTACTAATCACAGTACATAAACAATTAGATTGATAAATTAAGAAATTAAAGGATAAATAATTATAAAATTATTAATTAAATTAAAATAAACAGTTAAATATTTACAAGTAATTTTGTATTTATATTTGTATACATTCCATTCATAGTCAATTCAGTCCGATAGCTAAACTAATCATTTTCATAAAACCAATTATGTCAAAAGATGTGTCTAATTTAAAAGGCAATACTGAACACATGTTAAAATAACACTATTTTTAATAAGATAGGATTTATTTAATTGTTAGTAAATTTGTATCTTCAATGTTGTCTCTGATTACAATTTCTGTATCATTTTGGAATTAAAAAATTTTTTTATTAATCTTTTAATAAGTTATCCTATTACATTCCGTAATTAAAATACCTCTTATTTTAGGGGAAATATTCGGGCAATATTTTCTTTCCCTTGTAATCTTTTATATTTATTTCACATCCTTACTACAGACATCGCCATTTAATGTTAATTCCAGAATTAAACGACCTATCCTAAACTGAAAGAAGCATCTCATTTTTCAAGCTAGGATTTTTTTTTTTACACTTTTGGTGAACACAAATTGTGATTACGAACAAATAAAGTTTATGGCATTTTAAAATTAGTATTTATTTTTAGAAAGGCTTCGCAATACACGAATTGCATGATTGAAGAGGCCGAGACATGCTTAGGAAAAACAGTAGCAGAAATGGAAAGATGCTCACATCCATCCTTCGGTAAAATGCTTTCGGACGGAAGAAGTCTGGCCCGGGATATCTGTGATGAAAACTCCCAGTTTCGTCAAGGTAAGTTAAATGGTTAAAAAAAACCTATCAATTAACAACCTTTTTTTTTTTAACTGTTTCCTTAATTTAGTTAAAACTAGAATGTACATAATATCTAATTTATTCTAATTTCGAAAATTTGTTTATTGTGATTAAATAAAAGATATATATCGCAAGTCAAATATATTTGTAATTGTATATTTATAATACGGGGCCTGATGGTCGAATGGCTAGCGCTCTGGCGTTCGGTACAACAGGTATCGGGTTCAAATCTCGGCTTTGCCTATGGGTGTTGTAATAGTTCGGAATCCACTTTAAGCCGTAGGTCCTAATAGGATCGTAGAGCGCTGCGGGGGCATTGTTACACCGCGGTTTACCATCAAGTTACACGTGCCCTCTGGGTAATGCAAAGTGAGTAACATCGGTGCAGCCCTTATAGGCATCCAAAGACGTCCTTGTCTGTTTGCCAGCTGCATTGGAAAAAATATATATATCTATTTGTAATACAATCATTCTAGGGTATTTAAAATAACTCGAGCTAAACGTTAAACACTGTGTGTTTAGGGTAAGCAGCAAGCATAAGTATTAAGCTAAGCATAAAACACTATGTGTTTTACCAACGAAATTATAATTATTTTTAGCTTCCAAATATAAAAAAAATTAGCAGTTTGTATGTCAGTTGTGATGACATTATCTCAATTGTAAAAAGTAATTTTTCACCTAAAAAGGTAATTCTTCTTTAACAAGAAAATTTAAATGTAAGAATAATTTTGGCATTCATTATGTATAATAACCCAATGCTAGCATAGAACATATGTTTAGTTAATATTAATATGATAGAAGTAAAATGCATTATATTTTAAAATGTCTTTTATCACCTCATATGTTATTTTGAATCCCGGTCCGGGATATTTGTGATGAAAACTCGCAGTTTCATCAAGATAAGTTAAATGGTTGAAAAAATCTTCAATTAACAACCTTTTTTAAAACTGTTTCCTCCATTTAATTAAAACTAAGATGCACATTATATCTAATTTATTCTAATTTTTAGAAAGTAATTTAGAAGAAGAAATTTCGCTTTCTTTTAATATTCTAATAATTAAAAGTTTCTGCTCACAAGCAATTCTCAATGAGTGTATGTCATACACTCATTGCCATATTTTGAATATAATTTATTTGTTAATGTTAATCTTTTGCATTTAGACCAAAGACCAAGGTCTTGCAGAAAGGTTTTTATATTTATTGCAAAGTTTTCCATAAATTATAAAACATCTTCCAGATTATTAAGCTAATTAGTTTTCTTCCTCCTTTTGATCTTCACCTCAATTTTCATGTTAAGGACTAACAATGGTAAGCGAAAAATAAACTTTTAGTACAAAGAAAAAAAAAAACATTCCGCATCAAATTCTTGATGCTTAAATTGCTCCTATTTCCTGTTCACAGAGTAAAAATTGTGAACTGTGTGGATACATTTGACGTATTGATTTGCTGTTATTTTAATTTTCAAGATACTTGCGAAATTATAATTATGCTTTAAGTTTCCCAATAAAAAAAAAAAATTAGAAATTTGCATGAAATTTACCTCAATTGTTAAAAATCAATTGTTCTCCTCGAAAAAGTGATGCTCTTTTAACAAGAAAATTTAAATGTAAGAATGATTGTGTTCATTATGTATCATAACACAATGCTAACACAAAATACGCATAATAATAATCATATGTTTTTTATCACTAATATCTTAATATACATTATATTTTAATAAATAAATTGCATTATATTTTAAAATACTTTTTTATTGCCTCATATTGTTTTTGAATCCAAATAACATTCAAAATTTTTTTCACCGAATGCTTTTAAAGAAGTATCAATTAAAATTTATCCAAATCCTCTAAATTACTGAGAACCATTTATCTGAGAAGATTAACATTCATTTATAATCAATTGAAAACGATTTACCCATGAATACCAATTAAAAGAGATTAAAGCCTTTTTATAAACAGAGCACTGATTTTGTAAAGAAAGTAGAATAAGACAAATATGCAATTTCACACTGATCGAATTTAGCATCATGTAATATTTTGGTTAATTTTTAGTGATATACTTTTAAAAATCTTTAAGATATTTTTATTTCATTTTTAAAAACTAACAATCTTTTTTTTAAGATGCATTTATAAAATGTTTAAAAAAAGGTTTTGAAATAATATATTTTTAAAAAGACATAAAGAGATCCTTTTTGTAATGCATTTCAGATTAAATTAGTTTTCCTATCGGGTAAAGAAAAATCAATCTTTTCTTCTACGAGTTGTGACATGATACCACGAAAAAGATGGCCCATTAATAGTGAGAGACTACGTTCGGTGGAACAACGTTGGCCATTGGTGTCACTAAAATCTGAAGACATTCCTAGTAGTGGCAGTCTAAAATATTCACACCTTTCTTATTGAACACGAAGGGAAAATTTTCCAGCTGCTTATATGTCATGTTTATTAACATGAAAGCTCGCTTGCTGATCTTTTAACTGAGTTCTGCATTGTAACCAACAGATCACCCCCAAATCAGTTAGTGCAAGGATGGGCAAACTTTTTCGGTCGCGGGCCAAAAATCGAAAAAAAAAAAAAAAAAAAAAAAAAAGATTTTTGGCGGGCCAAGATAAATTTTTCTCAAATTAAAAACATTATACAAGTATTTCAATTTAAATAGGTTAATGAGATGAATGAAATTGCGATTTCATTCTTAAAAGTTCCTTATACTGAGGTTCGAAGGAGATGTACTGATTCTAAGGAACGAGGCTGAATGCTCATCTGTCAGTCTACTTCTGAAATAATTCTTTCTAAGGTTCATAGTTGAAAACACTTGTTCACATATATAAGATGAAGCAAACATAGCATTGATTATCTGGACGGAGATATTTAATTTGGGAAACTAACTTTCGATAATGATTTGTAAAACTCTAACTCTGGCATATTTAGAAACAACTGCTTGAGATGATTGTTAGATTTCAATTCAATTAATTCGACCTGCAAATATGACCTCACTGCTTCACAATTTAAGTTGAAAGGCATGGTAAAAATATCCAAATAGAGAAAGTAAAACATCATCAGTCCTTTGAAAAAAAGGAAGGAAAAAAATAATATTTAATCATAGAAAAGGGATTGATATATAAATATATATTTCTTTTAATTTGCCTCGGACCGGCAAATTATATTTTACCTGCGGGCCGGATAGAACCTTCCGGCGGGCCCCGAGTTAGTGGATGGACCCAGATCATGAAGTTTTGTAGAAAGGGTTATGCATTCAATTAATGGAATTATTTCAAACCTTAAATCGTTTCATTATCCCCATCTTAACTTTTTATTTAAATAAGTGTATTGTTAAATAAATTTTACATTTTCCAAATTGATTCTTGTGTTACATAGTATTACTTTATTCTGAAAATTATTTTCTACGAGTAACAGAGTCAACGGATTCGCGGTCGATTTTGGTTCAACAATGGTGGCAAATTAATCTTCAACGGCAAATCCTGGTTTAAGAGAAACTAAACTACTCGGTAATTTTCCCTAGTTTCCTATTCTTCTCTCTGCCAAGTTTTGGCGGTTTCCTTTTGTTTACTTAACCATCGTTTAGTTAGTTACATTTGAAGAAAATATTCTTGTTTTTGAATGAGAATGACGATTTATAGATGAATTGTAGTAGTCCATACAGGAAAAGCTGTATTAGAGTAGAATTGTAATAGAGCAATTGATGTTCAAACGTAAAAAGCTAGAAAAAGGGAAATGAAGAACACCTGCCATCACTCTAAATCAATCGTCAAATCATCATCATAAAATGAAGTCTGCCCTATTAGTTGAACGCAATATCACTGTTCTCTTTATTATAGACCAGTTGTGACTGATCTCTATCCTATTTAGCAATAATCGTACCTATGATTGCTTTGGAACTAGTTCAGGGATTTGCAAATAGGAGAAATGTGTGCATAGTTCAAGAAACATTCATTATTTTTCATGAACTATGAAGTTTATGAGGGTGAACTCTACAATATTCTCATTCAATTTTTTTCAGTTTTTGCTATTCAATGAATAACTTTTTACAGAAATAGTACGGCTTTTTTTTCAAATTTTAGACAACAATTTTTTTTTGACCTTGCAAACCAACAATGCATTATGACAATGCAAACCGACTCTATCCTATTCAGCAATACATTAGCTTGTGATTGCTTTGGAATCAGCTCAGGATTTGCAAATAGCATAACTGTGCATACACTTTACTTGAAGAAACATTAAAAATCTCATGAGCCAAAAGCATTAAAACTAGTTCAACGAGTTGAAATTTACGAGAATGAACAATATTTCTTTTACTATATGGTATTCTCAATCAATTTCTTTCAGCTACAGTTAACTATCATGACTCTATGAGAAGCTTTACAGAAATAGTAAAATGTTTTTGTCATTTTTTTTTTCAAGCGTTAATCCACAATTTTCTTCGTGACAGATTACCTTGCGAGCCGAGAATGCTACAAAGGCTTCAGTAACATTGGCACGCCACTGCGAACATGAAGCACGGAGAATAGCAGATATTCTCATGAGACTTTCGGAAAAACCCGAAGAAGAAGAGGTGGCAGCGCGACGATGCTTGTATGTATTCAGAAAAAAATATTTTTTTTTTTTTTCCTTTTATTAAAACAAATTTTTTTTCTATTGCGAAAACTGTTTTGTTTTCTATTGCAAAAACCATGTTTTTTCTTTTATTGCAAAAAAAAAATGTTTTTTATATTGCAAAATGTTTTTCTTTTTCAATTGCAAAGATTTTTTTTTATCTTATGCAAAACACGTTTTTCTTTTTTATTAAAAAAAATAGGTTTATGTTACAAAAATGTTTTTTTTTCTTTTCATTTGCGAAGATTTTTATTTAATGCAAACAAATATTTTTTTTTTCTTTTTATTGCAAAAACGGGTTTTTTATATTACAAATGTTTTTCTTTTTCACTTGCGAAATTTTTTTTATCTAATGCAAACGCAGGTTTCTTCAAGAAAAAAAACATTTTCATTTTTTTTTGAAAAATATGTTATTTCTTCTAATGCAAGAAGTTATACTTTTTTATTTCAAAAATATATTTTTGCGTTGGTTGGTATATGAAACAAATATACCACTTCATGCAAAATGCATGTTTTTGCATTGATTGAGATATGAAAACACATACTATTCCATATAAAATACATGTTTTTTGCACTAATGGGTACTTAAAAGACAAAAACTAACAAATAAAATACATATTTTTCATTGATTGGTATATTAAACACGTATTGCACACCATCAATCAAAATAAACAATGAAAAGAGTCTGAAGAAACGTTCAAAATGTTAAGCACAAAGCTAGAAAATATTACTCTCTTAGACAAATTTTCTTGATCTTAATAGTTTAAAAAATAAATGATTAAATTAATTATTAATGCAAAGTATAATAATTATTTTTATTATTATAATTGATTGTCAATTAGCACACTGTGGTTTTTGTCACTGTAAGGTACTTTTGTATATGACATTTTTATAGAAATTGAATGTATTAAAAATTAACATAATTTAGAATTTCCAGAAGCAGAATTTAACTTTTAAATTCCATCTCAAGCAAGAATTAAATTACAGAATATTCAAGGAATTTACCACTATACTACGGAATCTTCTGAAAATTAAAACATGATTTATCCAATTTGAATTTGAGAAAGCAAAGACTTATCAACAATATATGAACTTGGAATATATTATTATTATTAAATGTTACATTATACACTGAAGTGACAAAAGTCATGGGATACCTCTTAATATCGTGTCGGCCCTCCTTTCGCCCGGCGAAGTGCAGCAACTCGACGTGGCATGGACTCAACAAGTCTTTGGAAGTCTTCTGCAGGAATATTGAGCCATGCTGTCGCGATAGACGTCCATAATTGTGAAAGCGTTGATGGTGCAGGATTTTGGGCACGAATAGGACCTTTCGATGATGTACAATAAATGCTCGATGGGATTCATGTCGGGCGATCTAGGTGGACAGATCATTCGTTGGAATTGTCCAGAATGTTCTTCAAACCAATCGCGAACAGTTGTGGCCCGGTGACATGACGCATTGTCATCCATAAAAATCCCATCGTTGTTTGGGTACATGAAGTCCATGAATGGCTGCAAGTGATCTCCAAGTAGCTGAACATAAGCATTTCCAGTCAATGTTCGATCCAGTCGCACCAGAGGACCAAGTCCATGCCATGAAAAAACAGCCCACACCATTACGGAGCCACCACCAGCTTGAACAGTGCCTTGCTGACAGTTTGGGTCCACGGCTTCGTGGGGTCTGCGCCACACTCGAACCCTACCATCAGCTCTTACCAACTGAAAACGTGACTCATCGGACCAGGCCACGGTTTTCCATTCATCTAAGGACCAACCGATATGCTCACGTGCCCACGAGAGTCGCTGCAAGCGATGTCGTTCTGTCAGTAAAGGCACACGAGTCGGTCTTCTGCTGGAATAGCCCAAGAAAGCCAAATTTCTCCGCACAGTTCTAACAGACAAGTACCTTGTACGTCCACATTGATTTCTGCGGTTATTTGACGCAGTGTTGCTTGTCTGTTAAAATTTACGACTCTTTGCAGACGTCGCCGGTCTCGGTCGTTAAGTGCAGGCGGTCGACCACTGCGCTGTCCATGGTGGGATGTTATGCCTGAAATTTCATACTCTCAGCACACTCTTGACACAGTGGATCTGGGAATGTTGAATTCCCTAACGATTTCCGAAATGGCATGACCATGCGTCTAGCTCAACTAACATTTCGCGTTCAAAGTCTGTTAATTCCCGTCATGCGGTCATCATCACGTCAAAACCTCTTCACATGAATAACTTGAACAGAAATGAAAGCTCTGCGAAAGCACTGCGCATTTATATACCTGTTCTACGAGATGCTACTGCCATATGAAAATTTGCATATTGCTATCCCATGACTTTTGTCACTTCAGTGTATATAAACAGATGAAATATAAATAATGTGATAAAATCGAATTCATAAAGTAAATAAACAAAAAATGTATTTGAATATTCTTAGGCAATCCCATTTTTCTTAACGTCGATACATTTTACAACTAAACAGTACATAAGATTAGCAAACTTTTGTTTTGATTATTTTTCATTGTTGTCCATATTCGTTATTTATGTACAGTACTTCTGTAGAACTATTGTATAACTTGTATTAAATACTGCAGGTTCAATAGAGTTAAAAGGAAAAGAAGTCAAATAATAGTTTTTTAAGTCCTGAAAAAGGTTGGACAAGTCTCACATAGGTACAGAAAAATTATTGTGTGAAAGGACGCTTGTTCATTTGCATATACAAGATTATGATGTTACAAAGTAAATAAAAATATGATAAATTCACCTGTCTACGGGCGTTGCAGTTTAAATAGGAAAAAAAAATTTATCTCCTCTTTGGCGCCAACATCCAATCGCCTTTCATAAGGTAGTAAAATCTTTGATTTGTATAGAAAACCTACATCAAGTCAAACGGTGATTATTCTTCCTCGAATAACGACAAATAAATAAAGCTAATTGCTGACAAATAAAGCCGATTTATCTAAGTTTCAACAAACAGGCTTGAGGTGGTACCTGTGCTTTATTTTGGACAAGGATCAATGATTTATTGTCCCTTTCGGGGATGTGGCAAGGCCATTACAAATGTAAACTCAAGTCACGTTTGTGGCAATTACAAATGATCACGTTTGTGCCTCTTTTCTGTTCCTGATTCCACATTTACGTATCTATGAATTCATCCAACACTATCATCAAAATGTTGGAAAAATACCCTCTTATCTAGATAAGCCGAAATCCGCATTGAAAGTTATTCCGGCCCGTGAGATTTATTACAGTTTTACAAAATGTATTTTTCTACAATGGCCAAAGTAGTAAAACAAATGGATTAAAAATAAATTTTTGTGCATCCTTATATTCAAAAAATTAACTGTCGAAATGATGAGAAAAAATTAACATTGATTTTAAAATAATATTCTTTGAATATATAACAGATATTGCCAGATATATATAGAGAAATTTTCAATTTGAGAAATCTATCAATGTTTCTTTCTTTTAGAGCTTCGCTCTTATTTTTTATTTACTTACTTTAAATATATGTATTATGTGTTATATGATTATGTGTTATATGATTATGTGTTATATGATTATGTGTTATATGATTATGTGTATATATATATATTATACACATAATCTTTTGTTTATGTGTTCCATTTAATTTTGATCCAGTTTTCTTTTCTCTGCCTTGCATGTGTTCATGCATTGTATTTGCTCCTCTTCTAAAATTTCTCCAAGTTAGAAGCTCTCGACTGCCACCATGCCAAACCATCAACATCATCAAAGCACAAGAAAGGAATCGCCAACATAAAGAACAGTTTCCTGTTTCATGCACTGTATATTTTTCCACATCTGAAGTTTTTTCCAGGTTATTTCATTTGTTAGCTACAAAATGATCAGTTCCGTGATCATTTTAGCCTGCAGCTGCCATCATGCTAAATCCTCAGTATCACCAATGCTCAAGAAAGAAATTGCTACCATAAAGAACAATTTTTTCTTTCACTTCGCTGCTTTCTCATGCACGGTATATATCTCCTCATTTGATGTTTTTCCCTGGTAGAGGCTTGCGGCTATCTTGTAGCCAAGGAGCTTCGTTAAATACAAATTTGTTTAAGAAATTTGGCCCAAAAAAAGTTGTTAGTGCTTTTGATTTAACTTACACCTTTCGAAAATGAAATTGACCAAAGACGCTCAAACGTAACGGACGCTACCCAGCAGCAGCCATTACGATGTGCAAAAACCCAAATTGAGATCGATTTGCAAAAAAGCTAAGTGAAAGAGTGGAGAAACAAATATCGCACTATTAAAATAAATATGTTTTAATGATTTCAATTTTTTATTTCGTTTATATTTATGTATTTTTATATTTCATTTTTAGTGTTATATATTTTTTTTTACAAAGTGCATATAGTGTCACTATTATTATATTATCTATGTTTACATGCAAGAATACTTAAGTACAATAATAATAATAAGTCATTATGCTTCAATTTTTTTCTCTCCAAAAATATCTATAGTGGGTCTAAATCTAATATGGAATATATAATTTTAAATGCGGCCTGCGGAGTTATGATGTATTTCCAAAGTAGATACAAAGATCATTTGGTTGGCCACCTGATAGGCCCCTGGGTTAGACATGGGCCACCAGGTTGTCCCCTACTATAGACTCTGCATAGATATATGCCATCAACATCAACTACTCCAACATTAGGAAACTCATCTACAAAAACAATTTTAAGTAATTAAAACACTTGTGTTGTGTTGAAAATGTGCGTTTTGTGGCCATTTTTAAAAATCAAGTTAAAACGTCTTTCTAGAATAAGGTGAAATACATATTTGAGGATATAGATCAAGTCCATATTAGTCCGGCTTAAATGGTTGGATTAAAGCACATTCATAATGTGAGTTTTTTACTTTTGTATGTTGAATTTAAATTAAAAATTTACATCTCGGAATTTTTCAGGATAGTAACTCATCAGTACACTTGCCAGATTATGGAACTTCGAAATTCTTGCGGAGAAACAGCTCAGAAGGTGTTCGTGGGTGTCTTCTCCAGGCTTAAAGGAGCGAGCTCATCAATCTGCGACAGCAATGAAACCGCATCCGACATACGAACCAAACTCTTTGATACTCTGAATATACAAGGAGAGATCAGAAGTGAAATGGATTCAGCTCTCAATCTTCTCATAAAAAAGGCGTTAAACATCTAGTATACACTGGATTTGAAGACATTTGTAATCAGGTTTTCCTTATACATTGTGAGATCATGCACTTCAAGAAATCTTCCTATTTCAATAAGTACAAAGCAATGTAGAATGTTCTTATAAAAGTAGCATTTTTTTCAAGTACTCAAGCACTTTGGAAATAATAATTTTGATGTCAAAAATATTTTTTAAAAATAAAAAAAATCGTAATAATTACCAATATATGAAAATGAAGCAATCTTGTGATGTTTCAAAAAATTTCTGCATCTCAATATGCATTATAGTATTTTCTTGGTAAAATTATACATGAAGACTGAAATTCGACATTCATAACACTTCCATGAAATAAATAGTTCAACATGAGTTATCGTTATTACTGTTATAACATATTGATTTTTTTATTAAAATTACTGTTTTTATTTTATTAAAAAGTGTTAATTAAGAATTATTTAATTCATTATTTTTTACCAAATGAAAAATATGATTAATTTAATGGAATCCAATTGAATTCAATTTTCAATTAGGAATTCCCTTTTTTTAATTCTTTATTTATCACTTTTTTACTTTATTATAATTCTAAAAAATATTAACAAAAACATAGACATATTATATGGATTTAACATGCCATATTAGATTCAAGGTTACTTATGAAGTTATTGTAATTGTCGCTTAGAATTATTTAACTAATTATACTGTTATTGTTTTTAAAAGGTCTAATGAGTATTTTAATTTTATTTTAAACAAGAATCTCAGATAAATAATTGAAAATGCTTCCAATTTAATGATATTTATAATAAAATAGTAACAGGGATGCTATATATACAGTTTAGTTATCCATATTTATTAATAAAATAGTAACAGGGATTGATCCAAAGTTATTTATGAAATAAAGTAAAAATCTCCAAAAAAGCTTGAATGAATTTAACTGAATCATTATTAAAAGTAATATATGAAATATACGTAATGAATGGAAGTACATGATGGCACTTTTGACCGAAATATTTCACCTTAAAATGACAGATGTGTAACAAATTCAGTGCTCTCCATATGCAACACAGGAACTATTTACACCGCATCAATCTTTTTTTCAAAACTTTTAAACATATGCAGTCTCAGTGATGCTATCTAGAGACCCCTTAGCCCTCCTCATGAAGATCAACGAAAAAATATTGATTTACTGCGCCCATCCACGATATAGACACATAAGCTTGCTGTTAGACATCCCTTTTCGAATCCGACATCCGTAGTATGGAGGTCCATTGCTATATTCATCAGTTTTCTTCAGCTAGAAGTACACAAAAATATTATATAAGCACTTTTACTTTTTGCCAATTTAAATTTCATATTGCCTAATTGAAGTATTGCGCTCTTTAGAGATACTCATGCACCATTTTTTTAAAGTGAAATCGTCGTAATTGAAAAATTCTTGGCAGTTTACATTACAAAAATTTGTAACATTGAAAACAAATAACCCATTGAATGCTATTATTAATTTAGTTTATGTCATAAAATTTTAGCATTTTTTAACAATATTTTATGTTACAATTTTACAAATAAAATTTAAATATCCTCATTAGATGGCATAATTTATAAAAAAGACCAAACTGTTAGATTTGTATAACATATGCGTTTTTCCAAATTTTATTTACCTATAAAACTAAATATCCACTTGAAACTTTTTGCTCTGATTTTTTTACCGGATATCTTCTTTTGATATAAAATGAGTAAAGCATAATCAAAAATAAATAAATCATATTTTTCATATTAAAAATTCGTGGTTTAAGATGTTACAGCTAATTTATGAATATGGCACCCATTCTTTACACATTGATATTGTTACGAAAATTTCTTGTAAATGTACAACAAAAAATTGCACAGTTTTATCAAATTGGAAATTTTTGTAATTTTCATATAAGTTGTTTTATTTATTCGATTAAATATGAAAATGCTTTTGTAAAAAAATGGTAAAAAAAAAAATCATGGAATAACTCTCTTTTGAGACTACTTCAGAAAATCTCACTTAATTTTGGGGGTTTGTATGAAGTCTTCGGTGATAATAGTCATAGTTACTAAGTTCCTGTTCTCGGACAGTGAAATTAGCATTGTTTTTGCCATTCCGCATGCAAATGATACGTGCATTTCCTGCTACTTTTATTATCAAACCAATATAAATAAAATATTATAAAATCTCATGTCTCTTATATCTATAATTTTTTATTTAAGATATTGACATTTTTTAATTTTAAAATATTTAAACAATAGTTTTAAATGGAATGGGCACATATTTATACAAATTATAATTATCCTTGCAAACAGCCACCCGATAAACGACTAAAGAAACAGTTTTATCAATTTAAGTGTTATCATTTATAAATGATAATAATCCATACGAATAACTACCTAACAAACTATTTTAATGAATAAGCTATGCAATCATATAGAAATGATAATACTCCATGTAAACAATTAACCGTCAAATAACTTAAGTTGTTGTTTTGTTAAATGAACTATGCATTTGTATGCAAATGATAATAATCCATTCAAACAACTAACAATAACAACAAATGGACTGAGTACACATCTACACTAATTATAATTATCCATGTTAACAACTACCCGACAAACGACTTAAGCAATGATTTTATCGAATGAATTGTAATCATTTACAAATGATAATATGAACAACCATATGAACAACATACTACTAACATACATACTATCTAACATACTACTTAAACAACTACTTTATGAAAAAAAAGACTGTGCAATCATATGCCAATAATAATAATCCATACAAACTACTTAAACACTACTTTATGAAGTAAACTATACAAACATATGCAAATGATAAAAACTCATGCAAGCAACTACCTAACAAACTGCTACTTTTATGAAATGCAACCATATGCAAATGATAATAGTCCATACAACTAACAGACAAATGACTTAAGCGGTTGTTTTGTCAAAAGAATTATGCACCTACATACAAATAATAATAATCCTCATAAACTATCCGGAAAATGACTTAGCAACGTTTTTATCATATGAACTAGGAAACCATTTACAAATTATAATAATACATACAAATAACTGCTTAACAAACCGTAATTATTGCTGTTTAATGCAATAAAATCTGTAAGCATATTTGTATCAACGCATATATTGGAATAAGCACTTTCAGTTATATTTATCAAAAAATCGATGAAAGAAATTTGACAATCATTTATACTCTCAAGGAATCATCAAATTCATTACATAGGCTGTTCTAGAACCAGGTTTACAAATTCCTAGGAAGATATAGGACATGAATTACATAGCAATATAGCTTTCTAAATTTGAAAACTTCAACAATAAAAGGACAAGAAAATCTTACTTTTTGTTAATGTATATTGATTTATTAAACTGACAAAGTTGAACAGCGAACTAGCTCAAAGGATTATGTTCAACACGGAATATAACACAAGCCTCACATTTTCGATACATGAAATTCCGAATATTCTGAAAAATTCTATCCAGTTTTTGAATTTTCCTGGCAGCGGCTGAGATGCGAGATGCTAGTTTCTTGACGCTGTTAACTAGGCGTGATATACCAGCGGCCGCAATAAGAAGTAATCAAAGCACACAATTCCCCACTTTCTTTAAATGATCCCGCCAATTTTCTTAAATGATTATGAGCTTGATAAGTCCAGCAATTTTTTTTATTATAGTTATTAATATATTTTATTATTAATTTATTCTGACTTCACACAGTTATTATCAAATATAGGAAAACGGTTGTGAGTCTTGGTCGACTTGGCATTGGTCGTCGGCTAACAACTTACCCTCTTGGAAGCCTCTGCGCCATCTTGCGATCCCACACTGAAGCAGACTCAAAATTCGAGATATCTCTGTTTACAATTGCCTGGATTCAAGCCTTCCAACGATTAATCCTTTCCAAATTATGTGCTGTTGGCGACTTTGTGCCACATTCGTTCTGCTTGATCTTAAATAATATTCCTTTGCACATCAGCTGCACGAAACCTATATGAATTGCCTATGTCGCGTGATCGGTTTCACATGTGCGCCAGGTGATTTGCGCATGGCGACCGTCAACTGAAACATTTTCCTTAAATGCATTTTTTCATTTTCAATAAATGATTCTCCATAAGTGATTTCAAATAATTTTATCAATATTTACTATCATTTTTTTTACATTTGATGAATTATGCTTAACTTTTGACACCAGTGTACATAAAGCAAAAATTCTATTTATCCTTCAGTATTTATTATAACTCCTTTAAATAATCTCAATTAGAATGCACATTTGATAGTGCCATTTCAATTTTTAAAATTTTAAAGCAATATTTTTTTTTTTTTTTGTAAAAACCTTTTAGAATTCTCAGTGAATTTTCATCCATTGCATAAGTAATTTGAAAATGAGGATCATGAAGCGCAATTGAAACTGCAGGAATAAGAAAAAGTTCAATGGCTGTATTAGATGAATGCCGAGTTTGATGAACTAATGATATTTTACCCAAGCACGTAAGGACGCGTAACTTTTGACTCCACATTTTTTAGTGCCTGATAGCCAATTGGCTAGCACTTTGGCCTTTGATACCATAGGCTACAGATTTGAATCCTGGCATGGCATGGATAAGAATTCGGAATCCACGTTACGTCCGAGTCTAATTAGCCTAAAATATGGAAAAATGACTGTAGTGAGACAAACCAAATCAGACACTACATTAAACATAAAACAAAGCATAAACAGATGTAGCAGATCGATCTTGGTATGAAATTTATAACGTCTATCTCGTCACAATTCAGGTAGTTCTACATGAATTGTTTCATGTAAGCGAATAGAAGACCTTCAAATCATATTCTTTGCAAAGGTCAATTGTTAGCAATTCATGATGCACATCAATATGAAATTTCATCCATGAACCTAACTAGGTGAAGGCTGGTGACCAAGTGACTGGTGCTCTGTGCTTTAGTTTCGGGATTCAAATCCCGGCGGTGCCATGGATGTTTGCAGTGGTTGAATCCACTTTAAACCGTAGGTCCCTGTCTAATCAGCGTTTAGCGTAAGGCTGGCAACCCTAACCTGTAAAAAGAAAAACATTTTCTATCTTGAAATCTGCTAATTAGCAGATAGCTTAAGCCCTCCATGGGGCTATTGCGCCAATGAAGAATAATCTAACTAGGGTAACTTTTGACTTATTCTCTGTATTTATTAAGCATCATGTTTCCAAACATGTGTTTTTGATGAGTTATGGAATAAATCTTAATAGTATTTTTCCTCTTTTGAAAAATGTTCGTAAAAAACAATTTCATTGCTAAAACCAAACCTTTGACATACGAGAAATAAATTTAAAGTTTTTTTGCTACTTTTTATATATATTTGTTCAAAATTATTATTATTATTTGATCACATAAACATTTCTGGGTGCAATCTTTAGTACAAAATCCTATATCCTTATTACTTCCTTCCTATAATAAGTGACCTTAACATTTAACTCATATCAAGAAAACTTCCTTTTGTTTTATCACATTGTTGCTTCCGCTAATTATTTCAGCTTTTTTCTTATCAATGAAAAATATATATTTAAAGGATCAAAATTGACTATTTGATTTTATTGTATCTTGAAGTTGAATGCTGTCTTCATTCAAAATGGTTCACTTATCAAATTTCCTGTTCGCTTTTCTCTTCGTGTTACAGGGTAAATAATATCTTATCTATTTTTTGTTGTTGTTTGGAATTTAAAATATGCAAAATTTATTTTTAGTTAGGTCAATAAAATGTGAGAGTATTTATGAATGAATGCATTTTTTTTTATCTATTCTTTCCATTAGTAATGTACGTGATTTTTTTTACATTGAAATACTTGCATGTTATAAATATCCGTATAGCAATCTTTTGCATGTTATAAAAAAATGTTTATAATTAATAAATTGAATCATAAAACTTTCATTACATCTTGTTATAAAAGTGTTTATAAATATTAAATTGATTGGAAAATTTCATTACATCTTGTTATACAAAGTGCTTATAAATATTAAATTGAATTAGAAAACTTTCATTACATCTTTTAATTAAAAGTATTTATAATTAATAATTTGAATTAGAAAACTTTCATTATATAGTGTTTATTCAAATGTTTATAATTATTAAATTGATATAGAAAATTTTCATTGCATCTTGTTATAAAAAGGTTTATAAGTATCAAATTGAATTAGAAAACTTTTATTACATCTTGTTCTAAGCGTTTTTAATTATTTAATTGAAATAGAAAAATTTCATTAAATTTTTATCTATTTCTGGCTCATTTTTTAAAAAAAAAAAAATTAAATAAAGATTCCAAATCAATCTTCTATCCCGACATTACAATTCTAATGAATTTTATGTAGTTTAAAAAATTTATAAATTTAATATTGAGACAAAGATTATTTTGCTAGTTGTAAAATAAAATATCCAAACGCTAATAGTAAAGCAAATTCCATCGTGAATATAAACAAGGAAGTTGTAAGACGATAAATAAAATCTAAATTCTTTCAACAAGAAATCTAAACAAAAAAAATATATGTATATTTGTGATTATTATTATTTATTTAACATTTATTATTCAAATAAGAGTTGTTATGTATTAATTCTAATGGTTATAGTTAAATAAGAAAATTTGTAAAAAAATGCAGATTTTATGGTATACATCATGACAAACTAGTAAAATACTGCAGTATAAAAAGTGCAGTTGCAGTTTTTTTTCTTAAATCTTTGATCATATTGAGAAAATTTAATCACTAAAATTAAAATTATTTAAAAAAAACGATAAATAGAGAATTTAAATGTGTATTTAATGAAATAAATCTTTATTATTTATTTTGCATTTCTATACAATGAAAAACGTATTTTTAATAATGGAATATTTGGCGTTGTTCCAGAAAAAAATAATCAATTTCAATAAGGTCCAATGAAGTAGATAGTGTTTTAAAAGAAATTTTATCTATTTTTTTCTGATCATCCTTTTTTTCTGTATGGAAAAAAAAGCCCCTCATATTTATTTAGGCCTCATTTTTATTTATTTATTTCCAAAACGTTGTTCCTTGTTTGTAATATAGTTGTGAAGCTGGTGATATATGATTCTAGCAATTTTTATGAAATCCCACTGATGATTTTTATTCATTCATTTAACATGTTCACACGCAATAATGAAAATTTTTCATTCATCCATCGTGTTAACGGCGAATAATATTAATTAAATATATAATAATATTCCTATTAACGTGGAATAATAGTAATTTTAATTCATACATCATATTGATAAGAGTAAGAAACATCCATTCAGCACGTTGACATCGAATAGCTATCGAGATTTCTATTCATTCATGATTACGTTTTCAATGTATTTATCATGCTGATTTCATATAATAACGTAATTTTTATTCTTTTATCCTATTGATATCTATATAAATAAATTTAAATTTACTCACGAACGTTACTTTAAATTATGGGGAAAAGATATTTATTATATTTAAAATAACATCATCATAATTTAAATGAACAACACACTCACTCTCATTATTATTTACGATTGTGAATATTTTTTAACAATTAATAAATAGCTTAATGCAAATCAAGTTTCTTGTTATGATTGTTCAATTCTTACTATTAGTTCACACTCTCCCTATATGTATTTTGTTCAAATTTTCAATCGTTAATAAAATATTTTTTATTCATCCACTCAAGTTCAAATACAATTTTGTGAACTTGTAGTGGATGATTGAATGTTAATACAGTTTTCTTCAAATATTAATTCATTAATCAAATTTAATTAATTAATTTTAGTCCTTTTTAGATTTAAGTTGCATGTATCTAATAATAGATGGCGCCAGATATAAGAAGAAAATTTCAACTTTATTTGTAAAGGTCTTTTCTGCAATATAGTAGGAATTGACTTAAAAAATTATTTTAATTAAATAACTAATTTGATTTCTGTGATATAACGTCACACCTTCATACTAACTTACTGAGTAATGATGTTTCATGTAGTTTTAAAATACTGTTACTTAAACTATTTTTTATATCCATACATCTTTTTTTATCCTTTTATTTATCTTAACATCCTTTTTTTTAATTATTTTATTTGAGAAAAATACAACGTTCAAACTTATTGAATAAATGTTTCTTAAAATCGTAATTTTATGTATTGAAACCTTAAAAATTTAAAATTTAAATTATTTTTAAATAGTAAATTTTCATATCATCCAAAGACTATACATTAAAATATTCATAAAAGATTGTTATTTGAGTAAGAATTAGTTTATTGTGTAGTTAAAAATGATATGGTTAAAAAGAAATATGTTGAAAATCCTTAACATGAAGAATGAAGCGGAAAATAAATTTTAATTCACAATTAATAAAAAATTTTTTTTGCTAATTTAGTTTTTAATATAAGTAGTATCCAAATATAAGAAATGAAACTAAAGTTTGATACAAATAGGAAAATCCCATTAAAGAGATTGTTTTATATCAAATTGAAGTTTTAAATAGAATGGAAAAAAATTTATAAAAATTTCTAAAATGAGTTTGATAGTTAACATTAATCTAGAAAAATTCTTCATATCTTTTTCAACGACATTTTTTTAAAGATTTTAATATTCAATCAGGAAAATTACTTCAACACCTAAATACCGAATTTTAAATAAGTTTTCGTGTACTAAAGTTATATTTAGCTTAAACAATCAAAAATACTGGTATACACTTTTTTTACTATTAGGTTCTTCTGTGTTGTGTTTCTTTCAACATTGTGACAACTCACGATGCAAAAATCCGGAATTACTAAGGGAATTGGAACAGCTTGATTACATGCCGACAACTGAAGAACAATTAAATAATCTATGCCCGTAAGTATACAAATTGTGATATTGACAATAAAATGCTTTTTCACACTATTTTTAATTGTACATCCCCTCACAATAGATCCTATAGTTTTTATTCCATTTATATATACTAGGAACAGCCTTTGAAGAGTAATAGAAGTAAGGCATCGCCTTCTGAGAAAAATTTCAGGAATAATTTTTCCAAATTTGGAAAAATTATTCCTGAATTTTAGAATTTATAGAATATAGAATTTGGAATAGGTATATATACATTGTCCGAATTGCCATCGAATCCCTTTCGTTTTGAAAGCAAAGACTGCAATGGACACCACCAACTGACTGGAACATGAATTTCCCTTCATACAAGTCGTGCATGTTAAAAATGGTCGTGATTGAATATTTAAGACAGATTGAAATACGTAATTTAGGACACAGCAGGAAAATTGTTTGAGCATAATTAATGCTGGTACACATGCTGGTAGGGTCAACAACCCTACCCCGTAAAAAGAAACCACCTCCTGTATCGAATTCTGCCGGTAGCAGACGGCCTTGGCTCACCATGGGGCTTCTGCACCGTTGATGATGATGATAATTACCAATTGTGTTAAAGCTCATACTTAATTGATTTAAAATTATAAATAAAAAAATTGCCCAGTAATTTTCATTAATTTTGAGTAATAAATTTTAAGAAATTATCTCTGATAAAAAATTGTTTTGACAAATAAAAATGACTTTTAAAACAGATTGATTTTTAAAGGATAATTGCGATCAGAATAACTAACAACAATAAACAACTCTAAAATTTATCAATTATTTACATTAAAATGAGTTATTAAAAAAACATTGATAGTATTTTCAGCCACAGTAATTGAAAAATGTTAAATAATGTGTTATATTTCTTCCTTTAGTCAAGTTGAAGAATTTCTGCAGTGCAACAGCGATGTACTGGAAAGGTGCACAGGAAAAAGTCTAATCGAATTAGCGGCTTCGGACAACAAGACTGTTTCTGCAATTGGACATGTAGTTAGGAGCATTAGAAGCATTGTTAATGATATCTGCGACTCTAACTCTGCATTCCATCAAAGTAAGCGAAATATTTTTGTCTTCATTAATTTTAATATCTTTTAAAACTATCATAAGCACAACACAGTTTTTCTAAAAAAATTTTCCTTTGTGTTTTTATAATATATGTCCGTTTTCATTTTTAACAGCAAAAACAAAAACAACAATATTTTTTTAAATGATAACCAATGAAAAATAACAATATTCCTTTACATCAAGTATGGAAATGACTGCATTTTAAAATGTAAAAACCATTAAACTTTGCCAATGGATGATAACTTCAGAAACAGCGAGCTTTTCAACTGCAACATTAAAATCCTGTGATTTGTACCACTCTCCTGACACGTCATTCTTTTCTCCTAGCCTGATTCCCATACAGGTACATAATCAGGTACAATGTCAGTAATCAGGTACAGTATCTAGTCAGTACTACTTCTACAGAGGCTGATAGTTCTAGGTACCAGGTTTCCGTACAGGTACTAGAACTATCAGCCTCCAATCAGTTAGAATCATCGGTGAATCTCATACTATATATTGAGCAACGAACAACACACGGGCATCTTTTGAGGGTTGGTACAATTTGCAAAAACTGAAAATGATTTATTTTCTGTAATTGAACAACGCCGGGTCACGTCTGCTATTTATAAATAACCATTTGTCGTAACATCGCGAGATAAATAGCATTATCAATTATACTTCCGATTCTGATATTCATAAACCACTATGTCATGGCTCAGTGGTAACGCTCGTCGCTAGTGAGCATTAGGGCGGAGGTTTATTTCGCTGGCGGTTTTGTTATAGACACTGTTTCAACAAACGAGGATACTCGATGGAATTTGTTATGTTCTTGCCTCGTTTTAGCATCTTGCCTCGTTTGTCGGAGTACTTTGTGAGAGTTTTTCGGGTTTTCTCCCACACGATATGCAACTGCGGGGGTGGTTCTCCCTAAAAGTCCTCCTGGACAGCACTGCCTTCCTTCTTCAGCGTTCCGGAGCCAAGTCAGACTTCTACCTACGGGTGCTTCATCAGAAAAAAAGCTCCTCCCCTTTCCCTCCTTCCTGGAGACCACACGGGTTCTTAGACTTGGTCTGGATGTTGCTGTCGACCAAGTGAGTTAAGGAAAAAAAACTCCACTATTCTAAACGTAACAAACTTTTTCCTCTAATAAACAACACTAAACCTATTTCTTGTAACAAAGAAATTCATTATCTTAACAATTTTATGGCACAATTTAAGATTGCATTATAGTATTACTCATTGCAGTGTAAATCATGCTTTAAAATTGAATTTCATTACTTATTATAACCCATTAACATTATAAAAATTTGATTCCATTACTTATTATAACCCACTCCATGTTATAAAACTGATTCCATTACTTATAATAACCCATTCCACGTTATAAAAATTTGATTCCATTACTCATTATAACCCACTCCACGTTATAAAACTGATTCCATTACTTATAATAACCCATTCCACGTTATAAAATTTGATTCCATTACTCATTATAACCCACTCCACGTTATAAAATTGATTCCATTACTTATTATAGACATTTCACATTATAAAATTTAATTCCATTACTTATTATAACCCACGTGCCATAATAAAATTCGATCCCGATCCCATTGCGAATTAATTTTTTGATTTCTATAACTCATTAAAATAATCATCTCAAATAATTAAAATTCTTAATAAAAATATCACCAGCTGAACTTCGTGAAAATCACACTTTGTTGTTTTTCTTGCAACAGAATACCTGAATGGCATCCAATGCTTCAAAGACCTGTCTGTGGATCCCGCACCCACCTTGAAGTGCCACCAAGAGGGGCATGCAGTTTACGCCACCTATGCCAATTCCATGGCTCTTCTTGGAGAGAAAGAGGATGCTCTTAAAGAGGAATCCGAATCCTGGTGCATGTAAGTATTCAAGAAATGAACACATTCTACAAGGTTTGGTTTGGTTTGTTGCTCTACGGTTATTTTTCTACACACTTTAGGCTAGTTAGACCGAGACCTACAGTTTAACTCGGATTCTGATCCACTCACAAACATCCATGCTACTGCCAGAATTCAAACCTGAAGCCTGTGGTACCAAGCCAGAACGCTAGCCAATTGCCCATCAGGTCGCTTCACCATGGAATGCACGATCCATAACCGTGCGGTACCATGCGTGTCTTCTCGGCTGCTAGTGATATGGGGGCCGTTGAGATCAAGCCTGTGGCACAATAGGCGTTCCACTAGCCAATTGTCCTCAGGAATTCATCGATTCCATATTCTGCTAACAGTCATTGGATCTCGACCGACGCGAGCAGCGATACGATAAACCGAAAATCCTGGTACGCCAATTCAACCTTTGTCAAAGTCAGAAACGTGCTGGTACTGGCATCACAACAACTTTACACCAGAACGGTAGCCAATTGACCGGCTAGAACGCTAGTCAATTGGCCATCAGGCCGCATTCTACAAGGAACCAACATTATTTTATAAGTTATTTTATTACTAGCGGCTTTATATCAAATGGCTGTGTGGCCTGATGGCTGAGTGGCTGGCGCTCCGGCTCCCGGTACGGGTTTCATTTCGGGTTCGAATCGCGGCGGTAGAATGGTTGTTTGTAGTGGTTCGGAATCCATTTTAAGCCGTAGATTCCGGTCTCACATGATCGTAGAGCGTCACAGAGCCCCATCAGATTTCTTCTCACCCACATCATTCCCAAACTGTAAAGGGGCAAACTCAGCTCTAGACACAGTGATGTGATGTGGTGTAGCAGTAGTATCAAATGTTAATTAAAAGGAATAAAAACTTGTATTGTATAAATATATTCCTTCGTTAAAGAGAAATGGAACGCACCTTGAAATTCACGTTCACTGTTTTTTCGCTCAAAGCTTAAAAGGCAGGTGAATGCCAGAGTTCTGAAAAGGGCTGTCATGTAAAACAGATATTATCACCACCTTTCCTCAAAATCAAAGTAAACAAATTCTCCACAATTTTTATAAATTTTAATGTTTTATTATATATAATAATGAAAAATTATTATCATATAAATATAAATTCAATTACCCAGCTATTACCGAATTATATTTAGACACAATACCATTGAATATTGATGTATAATGTTACACACACACACACACACACACACACACATATATATATATATATATATATAATGTAAATATATATTATATGAAAAATATATTTTTATAATAAATATATTTTTTTGACATTGTTGAATATAGATAATTTTAAACTTTTAGAATGATGTGACTCTACTTAGCCATATTTTTAAGCAAGAATTAATAATATTTTTAATGATATGCTCATATTAGAGAGTGACATAATAATTTTCGTGAAAAAAAGTTCAAATTTCAAACGAGATTTGAATTGAGGGCTCAATGGCAATGTGTGCCGATTTTGTGAGCATTAGGTTCAATAGTTCAATTCGTTAGTTGTTCAATTCGCTTGCGGCTTTGTTGAAAACGCTTTTTCAAAACACGAGTTGGTGGGGAGCTTTCCTGGTTTTCTCCCATACGATACGCAAATGCGGGGTGTATGGGAGAAAAAGTTAGTTCCTCCATAAAGTCCTCCCGGGACTCACTTCCCTCCTTCTTCAGTAACAGAGGCTACTGAAGAAGGAAGATACTACCTACGGGAGCGAACTCCATCATACCAGAAACTGCAACTCTCTTCCCTCACTCCATGATTGACAACGACAACAACAACATTTGAATTCGGTAAATCATTGAAAGAAAATTTTATAGTTCTTCTTAATTCTTCATTATGCTTACTGAAATGAATTTCAATCAAAATTAAAAATACAAAATAAGAAACATTTTAAAATTCTAAAAATTAAATTTCCAATTTTATGCACTATCGACAAAAGTCCAAAATGCTTGTTCTGGGGGTTCCTGGAAAATCATTACAAACAGACAGAATATTTCATTATTTTGTAGAAATAGTGTGAATCAATTCACATTTATTAATATTACCTGATACTAATAAAGCAGAAAGAAAACAAATATTTGCTTTAATAAAGAATAGAACAGATTAAAAAGTAAAAGGATTTCATATATGCTAATAATATTATTTTTTGTTCAAAATTTACTAATTATTTTTTCTTCCAGGATCACAGCCTACACGTTGGCATGTTTCGCTTCTGAATTGCACGACACTTGCGGAGAGGAAGCACGCAATATATTCGTGGATGTCCTCAAGCTGTTCAAGCCTCTCAAGTTGAATGAATGCTCAGAAACGAATGTCCAGGATCTAAGGACCAAGTTCATCGACTTCCTTGAACTCGAGGATGACCAGAGGAGCATCTATTCATCAGTTTTTGACACGAGGAAGAGAAGGAAATAAATTTCCAGTCTACTGAAAATAATAATAACATTTTTAAAAATAATAAGCAGTTTCAGCCAATTTCTTCGACATGTGTCTAAAGATGATGCCAATAGATGGCGACAGGCATTTTTCTCACGTGGCGCCATCTGGTGGCGGAGATCTAGTGCCTTTTTCGATTAAACTTTTTGTAACTTTAATAATTAATTAAATATCTTTAAAAATGTTTTATATGGGAAGTTACTTTATATTTCTACTTTTAAAAATTTAATAAAAGCTAATCTATGAAACACGTTGTTTGTCGATATGTTCATTCACAAATCAAGTAGGAGTTACAATCAAGATAAGAGGGAAATATTTCAACCAAATTCTTCAGCATGCATCTAAAGATGATGCCGACTATTAAACTTCACATGGCGGAGATATAGTACCTTTTTCGATAAACTTTTTGTAACTTTAATAATTGATTAAATAACTTTGTTTTATATGGAAAGTTACCTTACTATAACTTCTATTTTTAAAAGTTTAATAAAATACATTCTATACAATATGTGTTTTGTTCTTGATATGTTCATGCACAAAATCAAGTAGGAGGCACAACATGATAAGAAAGGAGAAATAATTCAACCAAATTCTTCAACATACATTTAAAGATAGCCAACAGATGGCGACAGGCATCTAATATAACAGTGGCGCCATTTGGGTGGGAATCTAGTGGCGTTTTTGATTACACTGTATGTAACTTGAATAATTGATTAAATAACTTTAAAAAAAAATGTTTTATATGGAAGTTACTTTATAAGTTCTACTTTTAAAAATTGAATAAATCTAAACTATACAATACGCTGTTTGTTGATATGTTTATTCCCAAATGGGCATGAATGAGTGGCTAGCGCTCTGACGCTCGGTACCACAGGTTTCGGGTTCGAGTCCCGGCGGTGCCATGGGTGTTTGTAGTGGTTTGGAATCCACTTTAAACCGTAGGTCCCGGTCCTAATAGGATCGTAGAGCGTTGCGGGGGCATTGCTACTCCGCGTCCGTGGCTTATCTTCAAGCTACACACGCCCCCTGGGTAATGCAAAGTGAGTAACGTCTGTGCAGCTCTTACCTTAAGGCATCCAAGACCAAGCTGTCTAAGTGTTTGCCAGCTACATTAGAAAGAAAAAAATGTTTATTCACAAATCAAGTAAGAGTTATAATAAAGATAAGATGGAAATAATTCAACCAAATTCTTCAATATGCATCTAAAGATGATGACGACAGAAATTTTTCACACGTGGCTCCATTTGGTGGAATGAATATAGTGTTTTTTTCAATTAAAATTTGTGCAACTGTAATATTTGATTCAATAATTTTAAAAAAAAAAATATTTTATATGGAAAGTTACTTTATTATAAGTTCTACTTTTAAAAATTTAATAAAATCTAATCTATACAATATGTTGTTTGTTGATATGTTCATTCACAAATCAATTAGAGTTATAATCAAGATAAGTGGGAAATAATTAAACTAAATTTTTCAACATGCCTCTAAAGATGATGCCGATAGATGGCGACAGGAATTTTCA
Source organism: Caerostris extrusa (assembly GCA_021605095.1). Taxonomy (NCBI): domain Eukaryota; kingdom Metazoa; phylum Arthropoda; class Arachnida; order Araneae; family Araneidae; genus Caerostris; species Caerostris extrusa. Next base: position 90,865 of record BPLR01021019.1, read on the forward strand.
CACGTGGGGCCTTCTGGTGGCGGAAATCCAGTGCCTTTTTAATTAAACTGTTTGTAACTTTAATAATTGATTAAATAACTCCAAAAATGTTTTACATTAAATGTTACCTTATCAGTTCTAGTTTAAAAATTTTATAAAATACACCTATACACTAAATTGCTTTGTTCTTGATATGTTCATTCATTCACAAATCAAGTAGGAGGAGTTACAATCAAGATAAGAGGAAAACAATTCAGCCAAATTCTTCAACATGCATCTAAGATGATGCCAACAGATGGCGACAGGCATTTTTCACACGTGCCGCCATCTGGTGGAGGGAATCTAATGCTTTTTTAATTAAACAGTTTGTAACTTGAATAATTGATTAAATAACTTCGAAAAAAAGTCTTATATGGGAGACAAGGTAACTTCCTATATAACACATTTTTTTTTTTGAAAAGGAAATTTTATTATAAGTTCTACTTTTAAAAAGTTTTATAAAATGCATTCTATAGAATATGGACTTTATTGTTGATGTGTTCATTCACGAATCAAGTAGGAGTTACAATCAAAATAAGAGGAAAATGTATTAAAGTCTTTGAGTTAAGGTAAAAGGAAATAAATTTCGCACTTGACATGAGTTAAGTTATGAGTTGAGAAAACATTGATTCAATTTTAATTTATTGTTTATTAATTGAAATGAATATCAATCCATATAAAATAAACTATCTATAATTTTGAACTCCAGAAGTTTCGTATTTTTTGAGCTATATATTTCATTATTTAGATATCCTCTCTATGTTTATAGGCAGCCAAAAATGTAATTAATTTTAATTTCTACCTATAAAAATAAGATTCATTCACTCTTCATTCAACAAATATTCATTCAATATCCAGTTCATTCAGAATAAATAAATGGCATATTGTAATAATATAGAATTGTATCACGATTAAAACATGATAATACAAAGATTAATGATGAAAGTACACATTATAATGATAAAATAATGCTCATGATTAGTGAGGATTCAAGTATTTGTAACAAAAAAATGTACTAAATAAAGTATTACGGTATATTATATCATAAGTTTCGTGAACCATTTCTTTAATCAAAACTTTTAGTTAACTTATTAACAGTATTGTTTGATCTTTCGTTTTAATCTTGGATAATTTTAATGATCTAACCGAGCTTTTTAGGATTTACTTATAAAGTCATCGAAGCTGTACTATGACGTAATAACAATATTACGACTTACTCGTTTTCGCATAATTCTTTACTACTTTTGATTAGCATATGAGACCTAGTGTCATTATCGAAATCCATTGGTTTCGATGATTACGACACACATTATTTACTTTTCATCTCAGAAAATAAAATAAATTTTGGATTAAGTATATTTTATTTAAAAACCATGAGTGAGTGAGTTCCGATATAGTATCGACATGGAAAAAGTACCGATATATTCCTTCCTTCCATCCATCCTCCCTTCCTTTCTTCCATCTATCTAACGATCCATTCTTCCTTCCTTCCCTTCCATTCATCCATCCATCCTTCCTTCCTTTCTTCCATTCTAACGATCCATCCTTACTTCCTTCCATCCATCCATCCACCCTTTTTCCTTCCATCCATCCATCTTTTTCTTCCTTTCTTCCATGCATCCATCCTTCCTTATATTTTTCCATCCTTCCTTCCTTCATTCCATGCATCCATCCATCCTTCCCTCCATCCGTCCATCATTCCTTCCTTTCTTTCTTCCATCCATCAAAAGGATCGGTGAATTCCATTTTCACCTCAAACGTCAAATACCGAAAACACTGAATGCACCAGCTCCCACTGCATCGATTCTTCGTAAACTTTTCGCCAAAAATGAAGCCCATATTGTTCCACAACCACTGTATTCACACCGTGCGACTTCAGGTTACTCCCTAAACTCAAAAGGCCCCTCCGGGGACACCCGTTTTGAGTCGATTGAAGAGATTCAAAGTGAATCGCCTCGCTTTGAAGGCCATCCCCTGCCGATGACTTTTTAGCATGCATTAAGGATTAGAAAAAGTTGGCATAAGTGCATTGTGTCCGGAGGATTACTTTGAAGGCGATGAAATAAATTTGGAAGAATATATAAAATTTGGTCTTAATTATTTTTGGGCGCAGTAGTAGTATTTATTCCTTCCATAAAAAGTTCGTCAAAAATCATTCTTAAAAACTTCCCACCCTATCCCCACGTTCTAGGATGAATTTCTTTTGTTACACCTTGTCTGTAAACGAAATCTTGCAATTTTCTTACTATTTTATCAATGCACTGCAAATCTGTTTTGGCATCCTTAGTTTCTTTCCTTACGTAATACGTCATAGCTGTTAGCAAAAAAAGAATGCTGCCATTATATTTGGACATACGATTTCAATTTCTAGAGCTCATATGTTCAATGTAAATACGTGTTTTTCGTCTGCCAATAAGAAACGCATTCTATTCTGAAGGATGGAAGGGAGTATCTCATCTCCCCCGGTGGCTTGATGGCTAAGTGATTAGCGCTCTTGTCTTTGGTACCAGGCTCCACGTTCGAATCCTGGCGGTGGCATAGATGTTCGTTGGTGGTTCGGAATCCACGTTAAACTGTAGATCCCGGTCTGTTTAGCCCTCGTGTGCACAGATGACAGTAGAGCAACAAATCAAACCTGCCTCCCCAAGGCAATAATCTTTAATTCTTCCTGGGCTGTGCCCTTCCTGGATTTCGCACCAAACCTCTCTTAACAAAGGTTCTGCCACTCTGAAATCAATACACTTTCGAAATGTTTACGGCTTCGTGTCTACAAACAAGCTTGCATCTTACTGTTTGGAAAAAAAAGAAACTCTCATCTATATGGATCCTTCTTTCTAGCAAGTGTTATGTTAAATAGTGTAATAGTGCTATTTTCTTTAGCAAGTGCTATGTTAAAGAAAATAGCACAATTTTTCTTCTGTCGCATTATTGTAGTTTGTGAAATAAAATTTCAGATGACCATTGGATTTACAAATACTACACCTAATATGAATATGGCGAAATAATATGTTTACGGCGATTCGATTATTTAAAAACACAAAAAATTGTGTTCATAATTCATATACACAAAAATTCTACATGATTCTAAATTCATTAATTCATTCTATTCATTTTAAATTTCCCTAACATAAAATTCATCGAAGTATTTGGTGAACACCCACTTGCAAGTATACTCTTACGTATTCTTCACAAAGATCACTCTTATTACTATTACTTTTATTATTACTTATAATGTTACACTTACTTCGATACAATTACACTTATTTGAAAGCAGTAGCATTATTCCCATCCAATATTTTTCAAAAAACAAATCAGCAAATTATGCTAATTTTCTTAATTGTGAACAGCAAATTTTTTTGAAACAAATTTCTTTACGATACTTAGATTCTGCATATTGTAAGAAACTTTACCTTTTCGGAATAATATATTATTATAATTATTATTAGGATTATTATATGTATTTAATATCTTTTAAAAAATAATTTTAATGTTCATATACAATCATGTATAATGGATCAAACAAATTGATAACAAAATAATATGTTTATTTTCAGAAATATTTAAGTATACTAATTTTTTGTAGTTTTATTTAATAAACTACGTTGTAATATCATTTAATATTTCATAATCATTATTTAAGTTTTCATCTTTAACTTACATCCTCAATTTCTTCATTAACTCCAATTGTAACAAATATCACCATCTGAAGGTTGAATTCATTATGATTTCTTTATTCTTTTCTTAGAATTATGCTCTAGCTGCTGAATATGTACAGTAAATGATAAATATCTCACTTGGTTTTTTTATAAATGTTAATTGGTTTATATTAACTGATAATAACTGTATATATTACTGATAATAATATATATTAACTGATTAACTTGCATTGCAATCGAGTAATAATATTTATTATTAGAGCGAAAGCACTTGCAAAAAAAAAAAAAAAAAAAAAAAAAAAAAAAAAAAAACATTTTAATATTTTTGTTAAATTAATTAATATAAAAACAAAAGAAAAATAAACAAAAAAGACTTTGGACCACAAGAGGAGAAAAAATTTAAATTAAGCACTAAAAATAAATGAAATGCAAAGAATAAAAATAAATCAAAAAATTAGAAATTCAAACAAATAAACAATGTTACATTTTAAACGCAGATAAAAATAATTAAAAATATAATAATAAATATAAGGCACACATTATAAACGCTAATAATAATTATTAAAAAATATAATAATATGTATAAAATGCAAATTATATATGTGCATAATAATAATTAAAAAATATAACAATAAATATAAGGCGCACATTATAAATTTATATAATAATAATTAAAAATATAATAATAAGTATAAATTGCAAATTATAAATGTGCATAATAATAATTAAATATAATAATAATAAATATAAAGGACACATTATAAATGAACATAGTTATAATTAAAAAATATAATAATAAATATAAAGCGCACATTATAAACGCAAATACTAATAATTAATAAATATAATAATAAATATAAAATGCACATCATAAACAAATTACTACTATAAAAACACCCATTTTAAATATAGCTAAATTGCTATAAATAAATCACAAATTTCCTTTATTTTAATAGGTTAGAATTATTAAATTTAACTGGGATACATCTAAGTTTTTAATTAGGCCTTAGATACAATAATAAATTTATAAAAAACATATTTCATATTTTTATTGTTTTTATTTATTTATTTAAAATTGTGATTAATCAAAAAGTAGTTTGTGCAAAATTTGAACTATTTTTACTAAATTTTATGAAGCTGCCTCATGGCCGAGTGACTAGCGCTCGGTGTCACCTGTTTTTCGGGTTCGAGTCCTGGTGGTGTCAGCGATGCTTGTAGACAATATGACTGTAGAACACAGACTGTGGGGCTGGCAACCCTGCCCCGTAAAAAGAAAAGCAGCATCTGTCTCAAAATCTGCCAGTAGGCAGACAACATTGGCCCACTGAAGGGTTGTTGCGGCAATGAAGAAACTTTAAAAATACTGAATAAATTTTGATGCTGCAGGTAAGTTTTGAAAGATTTGTAACTAAAACAATTTTCAGTATAAAAATTACTTTTAAAATATGATTTCTGATAATTCCAGAAATTTGTACAACTTTTCAGAAAACAAAGTTGCGCAGTTCATTTGCGGATGTTCAATTGGTGATTTGTTACAAAGAAAAAAGTTT
>BPLR01021020.1:0-19649 GCA_021605095.1 Caerostris extrusa
TGATTTTGATATGATGACCGGGAATAAAGGGCTTATGATAACTGCATTACATAACAATTATATTCATCAATACAATACTTGTAATTGATACAATGCTATCGGGAGGCCCAGTTTTCCTATAGGCTAACTAGGCTTCAGCCTGAGGGCCTCAAGATCAAGAGGGGCCTACATTCAAAGCTGGTTAGCAAGGTGAATTAGATATTTGCACACACAGTAATCATAAACACAAATCAGAAATAATAATTCAGCATAATAACACTGAATCGGTAAATAAGGAGAAAAATTCTACACATATGACTCGTAAACAAAACATAATAAGTAATTTGACAAACTTAAAAATGGGAGGTGAAAAGGGCCTCATAAGTGGAATAGACTAAGAGCACATCTTTCCATTTAAATCCGGCCCTGAGACCTGCACTATACAAGAGTCTAAGATAATACAATAAAGGGACTAAATGGTAAGAAGTGAATAGAGCTCAAGCACTTTCAGTACCACAGGTTTCGGGTTCGAATTCCGGCGAATGGGTGTTTGTAATCGTTTGGAAACCACTAAACTGTAGGTCCCGGTCTAACAGGATCGTAGACCGTTGCGGAGGTAGTGTTACTACGTGTCCTTGGCTTATCTTCAAGCTACACCCACCTCCTGGGTAGTGCTAAGCAAGTAACGTCGGTGCGGCGCTTGCCTTAAGAGCATCCAAGACAGTTGTCTAGATGTTTTTGCCTACTGCATTAGAACAAAAATAATATAATAATACAATGTAATAATATAATTTTTATACGTTATAAGATCATGCTTACAGGTCAAATGCTCCATTTAGCATCTCAAAGGACATTTTTAAACAAGAAAAGTTATGTGTTCCTTATATTACATTCACTTTATATCGCCAGTGAATAAAAACTACAAGCAATACAGTTATTATTTATTTAATGGTATATTTTTAAGCAAGTGTACTCTTTAAAAAAGATAACTTGCGGACCACTATGAAAAAGAAAGTGATGCTAATTATTAAATATTCCTGAAGCCCAGGTACAGGTAATGAAATGAGTAAAACATTGCATGAAATGATTAAACATTGTAGGCTAGCTAGCGATTGCGCAAGGATTCTTCAAGTTAGTAATTGTTGAACCTGTCCAGGTGGAACATTGTTTACAGTTACGTAAGAAGTGATAAAAAATTCATAATATCTTTCTATCTAAAGGGATTCCTTAATTGTGGCACCAGATGCATTGACATTTTGGGATGCAAATCTAGTGGCGTACACGTTGAATTGCTGACTTCGCTGGACCAGGAAAAGGAACAACAACGTGGTGTCATTCCAGAGGTACACAAGAGGTATAGGTTCTGCCATTGAAAATTGCAACCCATATGACGACATGCCATGAAAGGTAATGCGAATGATTGTAGTCTTCATCATTCCATTGAGCTTTTAAATTTCTCTACAGGAAAGAGCTGGAGAGGACTTAATGTCATAAGAGATAGCACCCAAAACCATTATAAGCAAGAAACCCCACAGGGGGACCGTTGATAGAGGAGGCCTCATTGATACAGGAGTAGGACTCATCGCCAGTACAAGTAGCCAAGGTGATGAGCTAAGCATCATCTCAGATTCTGTTGATGTTCTGAAGTTTTTAAAAAAAACCGCATTAAACGACGCCATGTTTGTAACCTGATGCCATAACTAACGTTCTAAATTGTTAGAAAATACAGAACAATTACCGTATCCATTGCAGCTGGTAATTTTCTCAATGGACAGCACAAATTCCTCGCACAGCTGTTTTTACCACTACTTCAGCTGCTACAAAAATGGTAACTAAGCCTAACTTTCAATCAAACTGTTATGTGCCCAAAAGAAAATTCAAAAAGGCATAAAACTTTGATAGCTTTAGATCATAAATAAAATATTAAAAAAAAAAAAAAATGTTGTTCATCAAAGAAAATCTTATAATTAATTAATTAATTGATTATGTTTCTAACTAAGATATCGTAGTAATTTCTCATAGAACATTCTCATATAAATAATAATTTAAAACAAAATAATTTACTTATCTGAATTTTATCAAGAACAAAAACAAAATATAGTTCTTTAGGATTTTTCTGCATATTCTTCAAAAACGTTCTAGTCGGATTATTCTTTTGATTATATAAGCAATTATTTACTCAACTTCAGGAAGGACAAAATAATAAATGATTTAGAATCTATTTTCTAATGAAAAGAATTTTGAATATTCCCACTTTACACAGTAAAATAAAAAGGTTAAAAAAAATATGTTAAAATAATAATAATGTTAAAATACATTAAAATAATATTAATTTTAATGTATTTTAATAATGATTTGTACTCGTTATTAAAATACGTTAAAATTAATATTATTTAAAAAGTTTTGAAGAAAACGTTTTAATCTTTAAATAAATACAGCAATACTGCCTAACTGCATAATATACCTAACTGCCTACATTACCGTATATTATTTAAAATATTTTTATTAAACAGTTAGAAAGTTTTCACATATACGTGCCATATGGGACATCGAGTTTCTGTAAAATGAAAGTTTCTAATGATTATTAATATTTCCAATTAATATGTCAATTCGGAGCCTGATGGCCTGGGGGGTGTTATTTAGGGGTCTTAATTATATGGAATAGATTTTGAATACAATAATGAATAGAGCTCAAGCACTCGGTACCACAGGTTTCGGGTTCGAATTCCGGCGAATGGATGTTTGTAATCGTTTGGAAACCACTTTAAACTGTAGGTCCCGGTCTAATAGGATCGTAGAGCGTTGCGGGAGTATTGTTACTCAGCGTCCGTAGCTTCTCTTCAAGCTACACGCACCTCCTGGGTAGTGAAGTGAGTAACGTCGGTGCGATGCTTGCCTTAAGGCATCGAAGACAACTTTCTAAGTGTGTGCCAGCTGTATTGGAAAAAATTAATATGCCAGTACACATGTATTGATTCATTATGTCGACTATAAATTTGAATTTGCTGACTTCATGGTAAAACATATGCCCACCGTAACATCATCTCCTTTTTAAGCAGACGATTTTGATTAATATGGCAATCTATGATTGAAAAATTATTTGTTGATAATGATAAGAAATTAATGTAAAACAGACAAGTTTAAATTGCATGTGAAAACTTTTATGTGACTTATTTTGGATTAGAGTTTTCTTTTAAATTTTGAAAAATATTGCGTATATTAAACCATACTGTATTAAGTGGAATGACTTGATGTTCTTTTCAAGTGGAAATATTTTGAAGTTTTTACTTCTACTTCATGGAATTATAACACGAATCATGCATTAGTGATAACTTTGTCTATTTATCTTTAGATAAAACCTTTATTGCAAAATCGTAGTATTGAGATTCATCTCAGCCTTATTCAGTCTGCTGTTAGCCAAATACCAGAAAATTACAATTACATGCTATAAATGAAATATAAAACATTGTTTAAATGGATAAAACGTAGATTAACAGATAAATAAAATATTTAAAATAGGCAAACATAACTCATTTCTTTAAGTTTTCTTAATCGAATTAAAAGATATAACTTAGTGTTTTGCTATGTACAAAAATATGTTTTGTTGGATCAAAATAAGCATATTTATAAAGTAAGTACATATTGTTTGCCATCTAAAATAATTTTTATCATAAGTTGTGTTTCATTAAGACGTTTTCATTTTGGTCAAAAATTTTAGAATTTTAAATAAGCCATTCCACACCCCATTGTGATAAAATGCATGAATTAAATTTTTTTTTTTTTTTTTTTTTACATTTTCCTTAGAGGAAAAAGTATTTATTTCTGGAACGAATATTTAAGACATTCATTTACAGTAAAAATATTTAATAACAAAAAAGATTACTACTAAAAAATTAGTGTATTTGAATAAAAAAGAATCAGATTAAATAAACAATTTGTCATTAAAATTTTTTATAGAATACTTAGTTACTGGCACAAATAACCTCGCATTTCATGCAATTTTCACATAGCGACATCCATACCATATATTAATCTTTCATTAGAACAGTTTTAAATTGTCCAATTATTATTTAGAGCCATTGTAAATCTTTAATGATCCTTATCCTTCCTTATTACAAACAACCTCAAGTCACAACAAACCATTTTGTAGCCATGAGCAATTTAGAAAAGCGAAAAATATGGGTAACAGGACGCTGTCTTCGAGATAAACTGATCAACAATATTTATCTCTAATTTAATACGTTGACAGCAGGGACTAAGTTATTCATTTAAAGCCTTAGTTTATTATTAGGCGACAAGAGAAAATATTAAATTACTCCTGGTGGTATATCCGGGAATCCTTTTGTCAGTGGTGAATAAAAAGAATAAAGAATGGAGATCTTGTGAAAAGCAACCTTCATCGTTCGCCAGAGGAGATGAGGGAGACATGTTTCAATCTTAGGGGGATTCGTAGATTTGTAGTTGAGTTTTCCCGTTTGCTGGTGGATAACGGGGACTCAAAGTTGGAATACAGTGATACCTTTGTATAGGTCAGCTTTGAAAGCACCATCTAACTTGGTATAAGTCTTGTTTGGATTCCAATGTTTGACATGCGACTTTTGTTTTGGAATATAACTTCAACTTTATCAGGGAGCTCAATGGAATTTATTCCATAAATCAAATGTTACAAGTTGAAATCTAGAAAATTATTTAAAAGCTTTATATTTATTAACTTTTATTTATGATCGATTTATTTTTTGAAAATATTTTTCTTTCTTTCTCTACATTATATTAAAAAATCAAAAGTATTTTCAAATCAAAAGTAAAGAAAAACAAAAATCAAATTAAATCAAATTAAAAAATCAAAAGTAAAGAAAATAAATCAAAAGTATTTTTCATAGTTGAATGGATTTATCATGTTAAAATAATATATTATTGATATCAGAAGTTTTATGTTTTGGAATTTTCTATCTCGGATGTTTAAACTTTTAGATATACAAAACTGCAAAAATGAATTATTATCAGTTGATATATCTGATACAAAACGTCAGAAACATTGACAAATTATGTTTATGACACATTTGATGTGCGCCATAACCTATTGGACAGCAAAAAGAGGGAAACATATTCAAGCCAGTTCCACGCAACTATTCTTCCAGCTTGCTCACGTGAAATTGATCACAGGACAGTTGAGAAAAAGTGTGCTTTCGTGCAAAAGCCGTTTATTCTTCTCCCCGGAGAGGGCGCTGTATCGCGTGACTCTTCCGAGTTGCCACCGGTAGCTTTAAAAATGGCCATCCGAAAAGAAAGAAATAAATCCTAAATTATTTATCACTTTCGGAATAGCGTATTTTCATCGCCAGCGATCATGTATACAAACTTTTCTGGGCACACTCTTTTATTCAGCCATTTTTTGGTGTTTATAAAATGTATTCCGCAGCTACGGTCGTGGCGCCAAAATTAATTAGAACGCTGTCACGAGACCTGAACCCAAAGTGATTTTCTTAATGCTGCTTGATTTGTTCCCCGGCTTATTTCTGGACCGCCGTGGGTAACAAATGGCTTTTTCTTATTAAATATTTATAAATCTGTTTAGGAAGCCGAAATGAGAAAATGCCATTTTGGCAGCTATTTGGCGGTTTTATTGTCAATTGGAGAAGGGGAGAGTTTTGCGTTGTAAATTGCTCTCGTTTAAAGAAATAACAACGGGGAGAATGAATCAAGTTCTTTGCTAAGGCTGGAATTGAGGTTTAAGAAATATTTCGAATGCTTAGAGAGTCAGGCTGTAGTGATATGTTTAATTAAACAAGACGAAAGTTTTTCCAAACACTCCCAGAAGGAGAATATTGGATTTCCCCGTTCGTTCTGGTTAGTGATTTAATAACAGCGACTTTTTTATAGAAGTTGAATCTTAAAAATTTAAAGATTCAATTTTGGAAGTAAGTCAATAAAATATTTATTATTGCTCTTTCGAATACAAATATTTCTGTAGGGATGAACAAATATTCAAATATATACTAGTAGTAACTGATTAACAATTTAAAAAGTTTCTTGTAGTAGTAAGAGTAGCAGAAATATGTGATTTGATGAAAATATATTGGGCACAAATGAGCACTTTCCTTTGAAAGTGGTGTAAGTCCATTTTATATTATATAGAGTAAATAAGGGTTTAAATTATTTAGGGTTTATATTCAATAAGGAGTATAATATTTAAGGGTTGGTTTCAAATACATTATATGTTAATACTTTATGTGTTCATTTTATAGTTTGTAAATATTAAATTGATTTATTATTTAATTATTATTTATTTATATAAATTATATTTTTATTAATTTTATTTTATTATTATTTATTTATTTTAGCCAGACTTGTTATCCAATTTTTTGATCCATCGATTTTTAGGCCACTTGGAGGGAGTTTCCGCTTTTATGCCATGAAAATGCGGGGCAGTTACCCTAAAAACCTTCCGAAATTCACTGTCCTCCCACCATCATCCGTCTATAGTATACATGAGGTCCACTGACGTTTCTCCTCTTTCTGATTGGTAGGGTCCCACATACCCCAAGGTACGGATGTGAGGGGTGAAGCAAAGAAAATAAAAGTCATAACATGCGTAGTTAAAGTGTAAGAGCGGTTTCCGTTGAAATCCTTTGATGGCATCCTTTGCAGTCACTGCTTTGAAAAACGAGGAAATTCAATAGCGATTGTGACAACAAATATTTTCAATGCTCCACGCAAACGTGGGACAGTCTTCACTAAAAGTCCTCCGGGAAGGAAATTTCTTTCAAACTTCACTTATTGGCGAGGTATTCATAAAATACATCAGTGGAACATGAGAACCATTCATGTTATACAAAACAAATTAGTAAAACTTCAATTCATCATTAGTCGCAAGTAGTCCGTACGCTTTTATTACATAAAGTTAGCCAACTGTTTCATACTTAACGAACTTTATAAATCCATTAATATTTTATACTTCCTTATTCATAGTTTCATCAAGAATGGAATAAGTCAAGAGTCAAGAAGAGAATTTTAAACAATAAAATTAAATTTATGGAGTCTCAATCATTGCGCCAAATATTCATAAAATTGTGTGTCGATAGGAAGCTAACGAAACAGAAAAAAAAAAAAAAAAAAAAATCAATAAAATGTACTTTTAATTTTTTCGATACTAATCTATTCAAATGAAAATACCATAATACTTAAACCATTAAAAATAGACAACGTAAAAAAAAAGTTCGATTTGCATATAAAGACAACATTTTTTTTTTTTTTTTTTGCTGTCTAATTCTGTCTAGTCAAACCAGATATCGACTCTGAATTTTTTTTTTAAAAACTAAACAGAAAGTTCAGCAATTCTAAACTTTTTTTTTTTTTTTTTTTAAATAAAGACATACTATTTTTGGTGTTTATCTAATTATATTTTTGTGTCTTTTTTATCTCCCACAATTTTTTTCTTCATTTTTCCTAGTCTTTTTTTTTTTCAGGTAGTGTTCTTTTTTTTAAAAAATCGTGACAACACTTTTCGGAATAAATTATTCAAATCTTATTTTTTTCTTCTTGCTTTTTTTTTGTGTAGGTAATTTTTGTGCTAATTCTCTCTAGCGTCCATTGGTGTAAAGTGTAGTATTTTAAAGTAGTAAACTTTAATGATATTTTTTATATAACGAGTCATGGGTACTCTAGAAAGATGAAGCATAGCAAGTCGTTAGAAGTGTTTTTTATGTTTCGCTCGTTAATAAGTTTATTTTTAAAATATGAGGCTGAAAAGCTTTCTACTTTATTAATTTACGTAATAAAAAATAAACAAATGTTTAATTCCTTAACGGTTTATCACGAGTAGACTCGTATCTCCTATTTGTTTCACTCGAATATCTTTTCCTATTTGTTCACTCCTTTGCTTCAAGAGTCAACTCGTGCGAAAAATTACTTTTAATTCTGGTATGTTTTGAGCTCCCTCGTATTATTCTAAGTCAGGGGTGGCCCATCCGCTGCCCGCCTTGACTATTTTTCTGGTCCATGAGATTTATCACAAAATATATTCATTCATTTTATATTGACCAAAGTAGTGAAAAACATTGTAATAAAAAATACATCATGTGTGTCTACATATATTTAAAAATGAACTGTCGAAATTATGTGAAAAACAGTTAACTCTGATTTTAAAATAATATTCTTGCTAATGTATGATAGATATTGCCTGTTTTATTTATGAGTTTACAGTTATGAGTTTGCAGAATAATTAAATTATATTCTGCGAACTCATGATGCGCACGCATCTTGGAACATCTAATAACAGGTTCTATGACCTCAGTGACGCAAATTGTTGATAGAAGAGCAAACCAGACTACACACAAAAGAAAGGCAGTTTCCCTAAAAGTTTTTACCTTTGCAATGTCCTATATGAAGTAGGTTGTTCGTGGTGTGAATTAGGGAATAACACAGATCACCCGATATGAAAAAAACCCCAACAATTATTCAAAGTATACGCAACCGATGAATTTTTAAACTGTATTAAGTAAACTTACGAAGAATTTTGTTTTTACCCCAAATGTTCGTTTGCAAGACTTATAAAAGACAGTTTTATATCAATTAAATTGCTGAGCTATTAAACATAGCATTAAAGAAATACTAATAACAATATCTTATAATCACTGTAGCAGTTTCAGTTAACCAATCACTCTTAAAAAAAAATCTATGTCCTTTTTTTTTATTAATCAAATACATAACTGCCAATTCTATGGAATTCGAGATACAAAAATTATGATAAGTTTAGTAAAAGCATTTTAAATTACAAAAGAGATACAAAGTTAAATATTTCACTCTGCAGTCCTTACCAAAACGACAGTCCGCCATTTAATTCAAGTCTTTGCCCAGGAAGAAGGAAGGATATCCATCCTGCAATGCGAATAACCAAACAAAAGCAAAGCTTACAAACTGTTTTTCAATAGATTCTATTGAGTTTTTCCCAAAATCCCACTTATTTTTGCCTTACGAACTGGCATTAGAATCAATACTCTATTCAAATATTCATTTTCTGTCGAAACGCATGGCAAGAGAAAAAAAAAAAAAAAAATGATTGCAAAAAAAAAAAAAAAAAAAAAAAACCCCCACTGTAAGCAGGAAATCTTTGATATCCTCTTTGATTTGTGTGCTCCTGCATTGGAAGGAATGGGTTCTTCTATCTGCATCCGTTTTATTATAGTCTAGATCGAACATCTCATTATTATAAATCATTGGTTATGACCAGAATAAGGGGCATAAATTATGCTCCTGTTGTTTTATGGAAATTATCTAGTGTGGTGTTTCTTTTTTCACTCCTGAAGCCTTCTTTATGAGTGTTTGGAGGGGAGTTAAACTGTCACTTGATTTACTGTTAAATCGAAACACAGGTAATAGTTTTTTTTTTTTTTTATTGCAAACAGTTCGGAGAGGGCCTTGCCCATATGCCGCAGAATGTCAATATTGTTTTATGGTTTGGTTTTCTATCAAAGAAATCAAAATAGCGCCATGAATTTTTGCATACCGAGAATATATTGGTGGTTAAATGATTTGTGGATGCATTTGCAATACAAAAAAAATGAATGATTTTAAAAATTTATAAATAATGAAACGGGCCTTTATTATATGTATCTCTTTGATATTCAAATAAAAATATTTATTTTGGAAGTTAATCGTAATAATGAAGATATTTTTGAAATTTATTTGAGTTTAGATTTTTGTTTTTTTTAAATTCAAATTCAAATGAATTGTAAAAAAAAAAAAAAATTGATAAATAAATACAATGGGAAAAATTATTAATTTCTTAGTTCTATTTAAGAAATTTTACACTAGTTCTATTTAATTAAAAAAATTAAGGATCTGTGCACTTTTTTATAAAATATGTGGAATAATCTAATTTTTAGAAAATGTTTCACTTCCATGTACGACTTCAATTCTCTACTTTCTCAATGACGCGACAGCCCTTTGGTGGGTCAAGGCCTTCTGTCAGGTTACAAAACATGAGAATTGCTTTTCTTTTGCGGGCAGCTTTGTCAGCAATACGCCCAACAGTTATGTTAGACTGGGACTTACGGTTGAAAGGGTTACGGTTCTGAAAAACTACGGTTCTAAACTTAATAATAAAAATAATTATGCAAATAGAAGTGTATTTTAATACTTATTAATTAATGCCATTAAAAATATTTGATTAAGATAAGTAAAAAGAATATTTTAGAATTTATTTTAAATATACAATAATTCTATTTATTTTTACATGGCTTTGCAATGCATGTAAAAAATAAGTACATTTTAATTAATTTTCATTACTTTAAAATATCTGAAATATATTCTAAAAAAAAATCTCTATCACTTATTAGATTTATACGAAAATTCGTAGAATATGTTATAAATTTTTATCAGATTTTTTTTTTTTTTAAATAATATCACAATCCTATTGAATAGCGTATTTTATACAGATTTAGTAGACATGAAGTCTATTTAATGATTTATAAACCTTTCAATAAAAATATTTATTTAAATTCAACAAAAAATATTAATATTTATTTTAAAAATGCCTGTAATAAACAGTAACTTTAAATTCGAAAAATTTTTTCAAAATTTTTTTTTTTCAACAAATGTAAATTCGCATTCAATAAATTTTGTTAAATTTTTTTTACCAATAATTTCAAAACCTTTCAATGAAAATAAATTTTCTAAAATAGTATTCTCAGTAATTTTGAATAATACACTATTAAAATTTAACACATGACTGATTTATGTTTTGCTTTGAAAATATCGTTAACCTTTCAAACCGATTGACCCACTTAAATACATATTCTACGTTAACATAGAAAAGAAATTATTTTTAAAAAAATAAACTTTCTAACAGACCAACCAATAAAGAAGTTTTTTTTCTTTACTGGCAATTTTTCTGGTTTTTCTTTTTCAGCAGCAAAAAAAGATAAAAACACCACCTTTAAAGTCACGTCTGACCTACTTGAATATCAATAAAAATAAAACCTCCCATCAAAAAAAAAAAAAAACAAAAAAAAAAATCAAAACACGCCATTTTTTCACACACACGCACATGAAAAAAAAAACCCCACATTAACATTTCAGCATAAAATTCTGTCTTTCGCTGCAGACCCGATTCCTCTTCGATCAAAATTTTGCATCAGTCATTTATTGGAAAAATGCGAGATATAAAGAAATAACACAGCCATAAATTTAATCTAGAAAATTGCCAGGAAAAAAAAAACTAGTAAAAGGAATCACAATTGACAACATCGGAGCTTCAATATTCCGAAACTACTCTCGCCAAAGAAGAGTGGTTATAAATTGTATTTTCACAACTCTACTTTTGGGCTAAATTTCAGCGGTTGACTCCAAACTAGATTCGTCCGTAATTTTTCAATTTAGGTTTCCGGTTTCTTTAATTTATTTTTATTGGCGTCGACGAGTTTTGCATAGCAAAACAACGAAAAGTAATTCTGAGCGAGGTGAATGCCCCCAAAAATAGATTTGGTAATTAAAATGAAAATTCATATGAATAGATTGTTTTTGAGTTTAAATAAGTGAATAATAAAAAGGATTTTATTGATTAGTTTTTAAAGTGGCAATTTATTCGACAAGTTTTTTTTTTTAAATTTCCTTTCTATATTCTTTGAAAAGTCATCATTTTTGATTGCTAATTATTTATATTTTTTTTACAAGTAGAATTTTGAATTTTTGCATCAAAAATATGATAAAATATTTAAAGATATATATATATATTGAAGTAGTAGTTTAAATCTCGTCATTCCAAATTAGTTTGTATTAATCTAAGTAGTAGCCTCATGACTCTCCATTCAGCTGAATTTATATTTGATATCACTGCCTTACGTTTGAGAAATAAATTTTGCAGTGGCATGAGTTCTGTAGTATTTTTCCCATGTGGAAAGAAAGTTGTAGTATTCCATTCTAGGAGAGTGGAATATTTATATTTTTAAAAGTACATAATAACAACCCATCGTTCAAATTTGACATCAGATAAGCAGTGTAGACAATTATTATTATTACTTATATTATTATATTAATTATACTAATTATAATTATTATTATTACTTACATTATATAGACAATTTATGTTTGTACTAATGAGAATAACCTATCACTTAAATCTGATAGCAGATATTCAATGTCATGGATAATCCGTCTCAAGAAATTAGCGATTTTTTGTGCGATCTTCACAGGGCGAAACAATTACAGATGGAATGTGGACTACACCATGACTTGTCGCATTGTGATTGGTGATAGACCATGGGCTGAGAAAATGTCTACTCCCCATGAGAAGTGAGGGAAGCTGACAACTCCCTTGACGTATTTTCAAAGGGAGGTTTTGGGAGAAAAATTTTGAGACGTATTGACAAGAAATGGTTTTTTTTTTTTTTTTTTTTTTTTTCTGAAATCGTTTGAACAGGTCGGTTACAAAGTGAGCCAGCTTGTGGTTTTCGTGTATCACTTCGTGTTATAATTAAGGTCACCTGCCGCAGACCCGGTGAAATCGATACAGCTTAAACTTGAGAACTCTAAAAATCTCGGTCTTTCCAAAAATCCTTCAAAAATATTAATATTTATTTTAAAAATGCCAGTAATAAACAGTAACTTTAAATTCGCCAAATAAATATTTTTCAATCAGAAACTGTCAATTCGCATTCGATAATAATTTGTTTTTATTTTTTTTTTTACAAATAATTTCAAAAGCAATCAATGAAAATAAATATTCAAAAACATTTTCAGTAATTTTGAATAACACACTATTAAAAATTAACACATGACAGATTTACGTTTTGCTTTAAAAATATCATTATCCTTTCAACCGAGTGACCCACTTAAATACATATTCTAACTTAACATAGAAAACGAATTTATTATAATTTTTTAAAAAAATAAACTTTTTAACAGAACAATAAAGAATTTTTTTGACTGGCAAATTTTTCTCGTATGCTTTTTCAGCAACAAATAAAGTCACGTCTGAGATACTTGAATATCAATAAAAATAAAACCATAAAAAAAAATTATACTTTTCACACACTCACGCACAGAAAAAAAAAAACCCACATTAACATTTCAGCATAAAATTCTGCCTTTCGCTCCAGACCCGATTTCTCTTCGATCAAATTTTTGCATCAGTAATTTATTGGAAAAATGCAAAATATAAAGAAATAACACGGCCATAAATTTAATCTAGAAAATTGCCAGGAGAAAAAAAAAAAAAAAAAAAAGGAGTCACAATTGAAAACATTGCAGTTCCAATATTCCGAATCTACTCTCTCCAAAAAGAGCGAATTGAATTATAAATTGAATTTTCTCAACTCTGCTTTTCGGGCTGAATTTCAGCGGTTCACTCTAAACTAGATTCGTCCGTAATTTTTCAATTTAGGTTTCCGGTTTCTTTAATTTATTTCTATTGGCGTCGACGAGTTTTGCATAGAAAAACAACGAAAATAATTCCGAGGGGTGCTTGCCCCCCAAAAAAGGTTTATTAATTAAAATGAGAATTCATATGCAATAGATGATTGTTTTTCGAGTTTTACTAAGGTAATAATAAAGGGATTTTAATTGATTAGTTTTTAAAGTGGTAATTTATTCAAGTATTTTTTTTTAAATTTCCTTTCTATGTTCTCTGAAAAGCCAGCATTATTGATTGCTAATTATTTTTTTTTTTTACATGCCTTAATTTGAATTTTTTTATCACAAAATGTGATAAACTATATGATAAAATCAAGAGCCAAAACATTATGACCACCTGTCAATACCGTTATATTATTATTATATATATTATTATACATATAATAATATATATATTATTTTTCTTCAGACTCTCCAAGCATTAAAACCACTTACCTGATCACGTGCCTTCAACGTCATCCAGGCGAGTTCTTCAAAAAATAATGTTTTGGCTCTTGAGTGTATATATATTGAAAATTGAAAGAATAGTTTTAATCTTGTTCCTTCAAAATAATTTGTATAAATCTGAATATTAGCCTCTTGTAATCCCTGAATTAATTTTTGATATCACTTCATATGTCTTGAGAAATAAATTTTGCAGGAACATGAATTCTGTAGTATTTTCCCACAGGAAGAGTTGTAGCATTTCATTCCCAGGAGAGTGGAATTTATTTTTAACAAGTACATAATAACAACCTATCGCTTAAATTTGAAGCAGTTAAACAGCGTTGTGTGTAGATATTACATGCAATTAGTGTTTTGTACTAATGAGAACAACCTGTCACTCAAATCTGGAGATAGCAGATATTCAATGTCATGGATAATGAGACTCATAAAATTAGCCATTTTCTGTGTGATGTTCACAGGTCGAAACAATTTCAGATGGAATATAGACTACACCATGAGATGTTGTATCATGATTGGTGATAGACCATGGCCTGAAAAAAATGTTTACTCCATTAAGAGATAAGGAAGCTGACATCAAGGGAGGTTTTTGGAGAAGAGAGTTCTGCGACGAGTCGACAAGAAGTGTTTTTTTTTTCTTTTCTGAAAGTGATTCAACAGGCCGGTTACAAGGTGAGCCCCTTGTGGTTTCGTGTATCACGCCATGTTATAATTAATGTCTGCCGCAGACCTGGTGAAATCGATACATCGTAAACTTAATGAAAATCTGCCCTTCCCAAAATTCCCCAAAAATATTAATATTTATTTTAAAAATGCCAGTAATAAACATTAACTCTTAAATTCGCCAAATAAATATTTTTTTTTTTTTTCACTCAGTAACTGTAAATTCGCATTCAATAATTTTGTTAATTTTTTTTAACATATAATTTCAAAAAGCGATCAATGAAAATAAATTTTCAAAAATATTCTCCGTAATTTTGAATAACACCTATTAAAAATGAACACATGAACTGATTTATGTTTTGCTTTAAAATATCGTTATCCTTTCAAACCGATTGACCCACTTAAATACATATTCTAAGTTAAAATAGAAAATAAAAATTATTTTCTTAAAAAATAAAATAAACTTTTTAACAGAAGAATAAAAAGAATTCTTTTTTTGATTTTGACAATTTTTCTCGTTCGCTTTTTCAGCAAACAAATAAAAAAAATCATCTTTAAAGTCACGTCTGAGGTACTTGAATATCAATAAAAATAAAACCTCCCGTCAAAAAAAAAAAAACTTATCACTTTTCACACACATACACTCACGCATGAAAAAAAAAAAAACACATTAACATTTCAGCACAAAAATTCTGTCTTTTCGCTGCAGACCCGATTCCTCTTCGATCAAAATTTTGCATCAGTAATTTATTGGAAAAATGCAAAATATAAAGAAATAACACAGCCATAAATTTAATCTAGAAAATTGCCAGGAGAAAAAAAAAAAAAAAAAAAAAAAAGGAAATCACAATTGAAAACATCGGAGCTCCAATATTCCCAATCTACTCTCGCCAAAGAAGAGCGCTTATAAATTGAATTTTCTCAACTCTGCTTTTGGGCTGAATTTCAGCGGTTTACTCTAAACTAAGATTCGTCCGTAATTTTTCAATTTAGGTTTCCGGTTTCTTTAATTTATTTTCTATTGGCGTCGACAAATTTTGCATAGAAAAACAACGAAAAGTAATTCTGTGAGGTGATTGCCCTCCCCCCAAAAAAGGATTTATTAATTAAAATGAGAATTCATATACAATAGATTGTTTTTTGATTTTTACTAAGTGAATAATAAAAGGGATTTTATTGATTAGTTTTTAAAGTTGCAAATTATTCAACTATTTTTAAAAAAAATTACCTTTCTATATTTCTCTGAAAAGCCAACATTTCTTGATTGCTAATTATTTTATATTTTTTACATGCCATAATTTGAATTTTTCATCACAAAATATGATAAAATATATATGTATATATATTTTATCATATTTTGTGATAAAATATATGATTTTGTGATATATATATATTTATATATATATTTGAAAATGGGAAGTAGTAGTTTAAATCTCGTCCCTACAAAATAGTTTGTATAAATCTAAATGATAGCCTCATGCCATCTCTGAATTTATTTTTGATATCACATCATATCTCTTGAGCAATAAATTTTGCAGAGACATGAGTTCTGTAGTATTTTCCCATGGGAAGAGTTAGCATTTCATTTAGTACATAATAACAACCTGTCGCTAAAATTTGACCGCAGATAAGCAGCGTTTGTATAGTTATATTACATGAAACAAATGTTTTCACTAATGAGAACAACCTGTCCCTCAAATCTGATAGCAGATATTCAATATCACGGATAATCAGACTCATGAAATTTTCGTTTGTGTATGCGATTTTCGCAGGTCGAAACAATTATAGATGCAATATGGCCTACACCATGAGTTGTTGCATTGTGATTGGTGATAGAAACAAGGCTGAGAAAAAAAAGCTGAGCCCCCCCCTTGACGGATTTTCTTAAAAGTAGGTTTTGGAGGAGAAGAGAGTTCTGCTTCGAGTCGACAAGAAGTGTTATTTATCTGCTTTTCTGAAAGTGATTCAACAGGCCAGAGTTTCCACCTGTTTACAAAAAGTGCCCCCGGGATTTTTGCCTATCCCGCCGTGTGATAATTTAGCTGATTAGGCAGACCTGGTGAAATAAATTCTCATAAACTTGAAAATCTCCGTCCTTGGAGTGAATTGCACTTGTGAATCAATTGATATCTTTATTTTTCATTTTTTATAAATAAGAAGTTGTAATAAATAGAGTTCTGTCTGTGCATATGAATAATGTTTGTAAATAAAAATTAAAGTGTTCCCATGAAACTGAAAGTGGGCCTCTTCTTTTGAAGTCGTTATAGATCTACTATAGGTGAGACGTTACAGTTTATTGTATATTCTCATATGTTGCATTAAATTCTGTCAGAAACTAATATATTCAATGGCGATTATGACTAAATGTATCGAATCGATATTTGCATCACATAAATGAAGCTTTGTGGATTTTTAAACGTAAATGTGGAGATAATAAACAAGAACTTTCTCGGCAACAAGAGTAACTCAGGTATGATGAAAATGAAGCATGTTAAATTATATATCCCCATATTAGATTTAGACCCACTATAGACATTTTTTTTGGTGTGAAAAATTGCAACATAAATGACTTATTAATTTTGTGTTTACTATTATTCTTACACATAAATATAGATAATATAATAATAATGATACTAAACACACATTGTAAAAAAATATATAACACTAAAAAAAAAAATATATATATAAATATAAAGGAAATAAAAAAATGAAATCATTAAAAAATATTTATTTTACTGGTTCAATATTTGTTTCTCTACTCTTTCACTTAGCTATTGTAAATCGATCTCAATTTGGGTATTTGCACATCGTAATTGGTGTTGCAGGTTAGCATCCGTTATATTTGAGTGTGTTTTGCATTTGGTCAATTTCATTTAAAAAAAAAAAAAAAACGATTCGCAGGTGTAAGTTGAACCAAAAGCACTAACAACTTGAACTAAGAGTCTATTTTGCTCTGCTAACAATCAACTGTGCGTATCTAGGGATGATTACTTTAAAGTGAAACATAGAAAATGTTATATTAGTTGTTCTAAGATGCACATGCCTCATGAGTTCACAGAATATAACTCGAAATTGTAAACTCATAAATAAAACAGGCAATATCTGTCAAATATTCGTAAGAATATTATTTTAAAATAAATGTTAATATATTATAGTCTAAATTAATTTTTTCTTGCAAAGCAAAACAATATGGAAAAAAATTTTGAAGTGGGAATAAATTAAAAGATTCGGAAAGTTTTAAAATAGGTTCTTGTAAAAACCGCGTTTTCACACATAGATTACGACTTTAAAGATCAAACACAGTTTTAGGGATATTTAGCTTCAATTTAATGCTATTAAAATATTTATAGAAGTATTTAGTTTCAAATTAACGTTATTAAAATAATTATATAAATATTTAGTTTCAATTTAACGTAATTAAAAATAAAAATAAGTTTTCAATTAATCAAATTATTCATCACATTTTTGCATTAATTGTTGATTTTCAGGTTTTATTTAATAAACAGTAATCTTTTTTAAGATTACATTACATAAGTGCAAGTTATCTGGAAAAAGTAGTATAATATCCCAAATTAAAATTTTATAAAAGCTGACATTTCTTAATTAATTTTAATATTATAGTTTGCAAGAATAAGTTGTATTTTTATGAATTTGATTTGAACCTCGCTGAAACTTTTAATTTATATTTATTGACTCTGTATTTCTTAGATTATATGACAATTTTAAGTTATTTTAGTGTAGAAAGAAATAATGAGATTAGTATACTATATAGATCTTGAATAAAAATAAAGTTTTCACATATTCTTCTTAATAATGCTTCTATTTTTCAAAGTATTATTAAATTGCACGTGTAAATAAAAAATATCAAAACGATATAATAAGCAAAAGTTTTATTAAGTTAAAATTTAAGTGGAAACAGTTATTAATCGAGTGAAGAAAAAAATTTATGCTTTATTGCAGCTGTTAATTTCCCAATAATTCTTTCTTTCATATATTACAGACTTCAATTATTAAATATAATTATAATTTAAAATCTTATTAAGTTTTCCAGGTATATATATACATATATTTATATATATTGATCTTACGCAGATGTTAAAGTCATTAATTTAAGAGTAATACATGAACCTATTTATACTATTTTTTGACTAAAATCAAAACATTGAAATAAAATCAGATTATTTAAGACTTCTTAAAACACACTTATGAAAAATTCTTTATTATTACAACATTTTTATTTAAATTATAACTTTAATGTATGATATTTAAGTAAATGTCCAAAACATTATATT
Organism: Caerostris extrusa; assembly: GCA_021605095.1. Lineage (NCBI taxonomy): Eukaryota > Metazoa > Arthropoda > Arachnida > Araneae > Araneidae > Caerostris > Caerostris extrusa. Next base: position 18,789 of record BPLR01021020.1, read on the forward strand.
TAAACAACGTATTTGAACAAGTCACATATTAATAAAAGATTTTCTACACGATATAATAAAGCAAGAAAGTTTCATTAAATTAAAATTTAAAGTGGCAACGAGTTTATTGATCAAAAGAGAAACTTAAAAAGAGAAAAAAAGAAACATGCTATATTGCAGCTGTTGAGTTCGCATTATTTCTTTCTTTCAAGGAAAAATAATGCTAACCAATCTTCAGATTTCTTTGGAAATATAATATTAAAATTGAAATAAGGAGTAAAAATAAGTTATAACTTTTCTCATCAAGAAAGTTCTGAGAATGAAACTGAATGCATCTTGCTGACTCAATGTCTGAAGTTACAGTTTAACGAAAGATATATTTAGACATTTCTTCAGTATGGTTTGGGATTAGAACTTTATCGTAATCAAACATGGTAAGTACTTTCTTAAGTAAAAAGCATTATCTCATAAATTGTGTCATTTAAATCACACATTTGATGATTTGTAAATAAAACATGATAATAATGTTACAATTTAAAAAACCAAAATTCAAAGTATAAAAATATAATTCAAAGAATATCTAAAAATTAAACAAAAATATGCTTTAACACTACACAATAAATGCAAATGATTCAGAAAAGTACATTTAAAAACAATTAAATAGTATAAATATTAATAATTAAACATGAATTAGAAGAAAATATTCAGATAGAGAATAATTATAAGGATAATTAAACAATTAAAATTCCAATAAGGAAACAAAAGAAACAAATCATTGATTTAATATCTATTTTCTAAGAAATTTCTGTCAATCAGCTAACAGATTTTTGCTGAAATCGGCTTATTCAAGTAAAAGACTATAACATTGCGGCAATACGTAAC
>BPLR01021021.1:0-21957 GCA_021605095.1 Caerostris extrusa
GATATTTTAGTCTCATTTTTATCATCCCTTATTTTAATTTTATGTTTATTATTAGTTGCTTTTCGATTTTAGTTGAATATTTGATTTAATTTTTATTTTTTAATATTTGATTTTTTTATTTGAGTCTTTGATTAATCTTATTTGAATTTTATGTTATTATTGAGCTGTTTTTTCTTTTGTTTTTTAGTTAATATTTTGGATTAATTTTATTTTTTGGTCATTTGGTTTCCTTTTTTTTCCTTAATATTTTATATTTCCCTTTTCTTATTTTTAACATTTTTTATTTCCTTTTATTTTATTTTTAATTATTGACTTAATTTTTATCTTATTCTTTGCTCTGGTCTTTAGATTTGAACTTAGCTTATCCTATTTTTGGGGTTTTGAATTTCAGTATTTGGTCTTCACATTTTTTCTTGTAAGTCTTCACTTTGGCTTTCAAATTTTATATTGGAGAGCCAAATGACATTGACACATTGTTGTTGAATATTGGGGCATATAAGTTGGTAATGAACTGAATCATACAAAAACACTGATGACTTAAATGTTAATTTTTATTTCTTCATCATTGAGCAGCGGCTCCATGATAGCCGGGGGCTGACTGGCTCACTAGTGAGACCTCGAAACATAAGATGTTTTCTTTATTCGGAACTGCTGGGAACGCCCTATAATGAGTTTTATTGGTTGCCACCCCTATGCAAAATTCCACAGCCAGAGTTACAGACTCAGACCTACGGTTTAAAGAGGATTCAGAACTACAATATACAACATGTGCCGACTCAGCTATCTTCATCGATAGACCAGTGGCCTCATGGAGTTTTACCTTTGATTTTCTTCCATACGAAACGTAAATGGTGATCTCCTAATATTCTCTGAGGCGACACACGCCATTCCCTTCATTGTACGTCGGGTTGCTCATACTGCACACAGCAACATTTGAGGTCGTCAAACCAACAATAAAAGAATATCATTTCAAAAGTTGTTCGTAATTTGAATAAGTGAACAAATACCACCATTCTATCCTTGCAATTTATTCTTTTTGAGATTTAAAATTAAATGTCCTTTTCAAACCTCTTATTTAGATAAAATAAAAACAATATTAAAGTTAATAGAGTAATATGATATACAACCTTAATTAATTTAAATGATGTATAGAGATGCAAGTAAAACTTTAAAAATGCCCTTGTATATGTGTAAAAGTTCAAATTTAAAACAATCCAAACCAAAGAACCCTATCATCATCAATGCTTATATTTGGCTGAATCACTTGATACTTGGTCATCTTTTATTTAGCCTTGTTTATTTGGCTCTGGTGAGGCTATGGTGAGCCAAGGCCTTCGCCCACTGACAGAGTCCAATACATGAGAATTTTTTCATTTTACGGGGTATGTTTCTTTTAGGGGCGGCCTGGTGGGCCAATCAATAGCGCTCTGTGGTTCTTGAGTGCCCATGATATTTTCGGTTCGAATCCTTGAGTTTTGCGGGCATGGATTTTAGCCTTGTGGTTCGAACTATCGGTGTTAAATTGTAGGTCCCGGCATAATTAGCCTAAAAGTGTAAAACATGACCGGTTTTTGACAAACCAAAACCAATATGCTGTTTTCTCTACTCCAAACCTCCTTTAAGTTTATCACTCAAGTGATCATATTAGACCGGGACTCTGGCAGTGAACTTATATAAACTTGCCTTATTTGGTTTTGTCGCTCTATGGTCATTTTTACAGCATTTTTATAAAAGTTAATAATTTGGTACCTTGTAGTTTGAAGTAGTTTTCTTTGAAACTAGATTAACAAACATTCATACAATTGCACTGTGAATTTTGAACCCTTAAAGTCAGGTAAAAGAGGCAGCGTACAAACTGGTAAAAATGTATTTATAATCCTGCTACTAATAGCATCATTTGTAATGAATGTAATGTAATATAATTGTATCGTCATGTGCATTATTTGATATTCACTCAGAATGTGTCAAGTAATTTTATTTATCAATGTATCGAATACCCATATCGTAATTGAAGCATCGTATTATCGAATAAATATAGTATTAATCGAACAATAGAATAACTCCGCTAATCAAGTAATAATACTTAATGCGCCATGTACCCATGAATGCAGCGCAAAGTACATTCGCTGATTATTCATCTGAGGTCGTATCATAATTACTTACTCGACTCACCTGAATTTCGCACTATGAAAATCATATATCATCGAAGTATCACATTTCAAGAGAATATTATCGCCGACCGTAACAATCATAATCAAATGTATCGAATAATTAGCGTTGTTATCAGACGCATCGTATCGAAATGCGATATCATAATAATATAATATTGACTGAATAATCACAATAAAATGCATCAACATTCATATCGTATCGAAGTATCAAGTATCATTTAGTCAATATAGTACGTTATTTGAAGAATTTAACCATACGAAATGTAATGAATAAATCATGAATCAAATGTACTGAATATCATAATAACCAAAATGTGAATTGAATCTTGGCCAGCATGTGAAGTATCATAATCATTCGATGAATACCGTACATGACATTAAACAATAATAAACTTCCCTTTATTTAATCCAGAGTTTGAGTATCTCGAATTCTTAAATAAAAAGCTATCATTTCAGTGAATCATAATATGAAAATTTATTCTAGAACCATCTTTTTAAACGCAAGGTTAACCCTTTTATTGAATTAAACATATATGATTCACTCCGTGGAAGTATTAGCTATTAGCTTGATTATTGTAATCGGTAGGATGGCATGACCGATGCTTATCTTTTAAGTGAATGGACAAAATTCTTCATTCGATACGTCTGCAATACTATTTGCTTGACGAGCCTCGCTGAATCGAAAATGATTCGAGTCATTTCTTTTTTTTGCATCAATCAAAAATCAAACTACGTTCACATTTGATATGCACCTTTTACATACTCGCACGTGCAGATTTTTTTCATTTACAAATTTAAATCTCTTTTGTTGCATGTGAATAAAAAGTAAGATTTTCTAACTGATATCACAAATCGATGCTTTCGATACCAGTTATAATTTCTTGTAGTTAATTTAGAAATACTTTTCGAATTTTTTAATTGAACGCCAAGCAAAAGAGATTTTCAATGTTTATTCAGTATTAAAAAGCACCAGTATTGTGTACTGATGAGGTTGGCAAAACCTTGTTGAAAATGAAAGCCTTCAAATTGTTGTTGAAAAGTTGTTTCAAAAGTTATTTAAAAGTTATTGTTAAGTTTCTAAAAAGTTATTTGGGAAAAGTTGGCTTGCTGCTTAAAAATTAAGCTGAAAAGTTGGAGCCAAAATTGTTGTGAAAAGGTTGGATTCAAAAGTGTGTTGCAAAAATTGTTTCAAAATGTTGTTTAAAAAGTTGTTTCAAAATTTTGTTGAAAAAAAGTTGCTCAAAAGTTATTTAAAAAATTATTGGAAATGCTGGAAAAAAAAGTTGAAAAGTTAGAATAAGAAATTGTTGAAAAGTTGAAATTGTTTCAAGAAATACAAAAAGCAGTTTCAAAAAATTGTCTAAAAATAAGTCAAGTGTTGAAAAGAGCTATAGGTTTTGTTCAGAGTGCCAGATTTAAATCTGTTCAAATACTTTCAACACTATTAATTTGTGAACTGCTACAAATTTCGGTAATGAAGGACTTTGGAAATAAGTTGGTTGAAGACAGAACTTATTATATTTTGCATGGATATTAGTCATGAATTTCAATGTTGAAATTCAGTAGTTTTATGTAAATATTACATGTTAATGCTTGTTTAGTGAAGTTATAACACTGTGGGTTAGACAAAAACGAAGCCGGAAAGCCGTCGAATATGGTTGAATGTTCGAACTAAGGTACTGGACCGATAAATAATGCCGAATAGAAAGCTATTGTTATTATACAGGGATGCGTTATGATAAACGGATATTGAAAACTACTTCCATTTAAAAAGGTTAGAAACAAATCAGATGTTAACTTATTTATGGATGCACATCTAAAATTAGTAAAGTAAAATGTTGCCATTATAGAATATAGGGTGTCAACTTAAATATCTGTGGTCACTTTGGGAAATGCATCCCAACCCTGTGGCCACATGCAAAATATATATCCCTTATATTAGATTTTTAGACCCACTATAGACATTTTTGAGTGAAAAATTGAAACATAATGAGTTATTACGGTGCCTTACAATTATTCCTGCTACGTAAGCATAGATAATACAAACAAATGGAACTGATACGGGGTTTAATGCAAAGTGGAAAATATAAACAAAAACTTAGGAAAATATAAAAATATATAAAATATAAATGAAATAAAAAACAAATCATTAAAATATTGATTTTATAGCGGGCATATTTGTTTGCAATAATATTATTTTAAAATCTAAAAGTTAATTTTTTCTCATAATTTCGGGAATATTTTGGTATATATGAATAATTTTTGAATGAATAATGTGTAATAATAAAATAATGTATTTTTAATGATGCTCTTACTGCTTTTTCTTGGCTTTTCACTACTTTGACCATTATAAAAATAAATACATTTTGTAAAAGTGTGATAAATCTCACGGGCCAGAAAATGTCTTCAAATTTTGGGTTGGCCATCCCTGGTATAATAGGATGATGTAGATGTCTTTTTTTGTTGTTGATTCCCATTAATACGATGTACAATATTAAATAATATCACTCAATAACAGATATTTATATCAATTTAATTAAAACAGCAAGAAATTTTCAGCATTTCATTAATTAAGATTATAAAATATTTTTGGTTCTTTAAAGTTTGAAGGACAAAATAAATTCCTAATGTTTATTTTTTTATTAAAAGATTGGGCATATTTAATGTGATTATACGTCCTATTGTGAATGAGATCATCCCGTTTTCAGGTAACTTATACTCTTGTCGCAAAGAACAGATTCGGGACGCCAAAGTATACCGTTTTCTGAAAGTGAATAAACGCATTATCAGTTTAAATAAAAAAAAAAGGCGACAGTTTTTAAAAAGGGCGATAAAAGTGTTTTTTAAATTGGTGGTACCATCTAGTAGTGCAACTATGTCATACGGGCATGTGTAATACATCTCATACACTTAAGTCTGTCAGAAGCCAGAAAGCTCACCGAAATTACAAATAATCAGAGAAATTTCAGAACAGAGGATTTTGTTCGTTGAAGAATTAAAAATATTTGGGCGAATTTAACCAAAATACCAGCATGGGAGGAATTTCAAAGTGTATAGATGTATTGATTGAAAAGGGTTTTATTAGTTATTACCAAGATATAGAAGTATTTCATGAATATTCACTTGTTTTTAAGTATATTACACCGAGTAATGAATAAGAATGTTTCAAAAAATATTGTTGGAAAAGCTGTTTCAAATTGTTGTTGAAAAGTTGTTGAAAAAGTTCTTTCAAAAAGTTGTTGAAAAAGCTGTTTCAAATTGTTGTTGAAAAGTTGTTCCAAAATGTTGTTGAAAAGTTCTTTCAAAAGTTATTGAAAAAGCCATTTCAAAATATAGAAAAAAATATTATTTCAAAAAGTTGTTATTCATGTTGGTTGAAATCGCTCAAGTACTTCCACATTCATAATTTGAATCATACGAATTTTCATATAATTATTGAGTATAGCTTATGTCTATCCGGCACTAATAATACCGTAGAAATGATCTTTCCTCTTAATAAAGAAGTTATTGATGAGCCGAGGAAGAAAAATAAAGTGTCAATTCTTAAAGCAATGTTAATTACCAAATTAAATTTTAAGAATTCATACCAATAATTTCATTTTGATTTGGAATCAAACCCCAAAATTATTTAAGCAAATTTGTTCTCTAGAAAAATCTGAGATCATTAAAAAATTTTTTTTTTTTCATTAATGAGTAAAAACTATGAAAAAAATATTTTTTTAAAACACATAACATTATCAAAAATTAACGAACTCATTTTAAAGTGAAAAAAATAAATAAATTATCACGTTAGTCATGCTCCCGTTTCAATTAAAAATCTGAATTTAAAAAAAAAAATACCAATTACATTCTTCAAAGCAAATGGTCACGGTCCCAGTTTTTATAAAATATTTTGAAAAATTTCTCTCCCATTTTCTACTGGATATTTATAAAACCAGCAACTGAAACCAATTCCCATTGTAAAAGGCGATCTGAAGTCAACGATAACGCCACAAAAATCGGAAGCCAATGAAATCAAACTCGATGGGCCATAGCCATAATATTTCCCACAGTTACTGACTCATTGCGTACTTTAATGCGAAATCGAATCTGCCCTTTATCGCCAAACCAAAAACTAATCGCAGAAAAGTTTTGTGCATAAGGGGGAGTTGAAGCGAATAACGCTGTCGTATGCATTTCGCAAGAATGATTCATTTGCAATTCAGAATAGACGATTACTTTACGGTAGTTTAGAAAACCACTTGTTGCTGGAACATCATCAATCAGAATTAAATTGCCCATTTGGTGGAGAGGACAATATTGTGTGAGCCAGACACTTTGCATTGCTATTAATAACAATGACTACCCCTAATGCCATGGCTCTTTGTTGTGGCTGTGTTTTAATGACTGGCGCCTTGTGCCTAGGATACATTGTAATTTTCAAGCCGTAATGAATCATCAGAAATTAAGACGTCTTAGCGAATCATAATGTATAGAGAGGCAATGTTTATTCCTCTAATTCACGCAAAAGAGATAGGGGCTGTAATTATTATTTGTTCTTTAACTTTTTTTATCCGATTTCTTTTGGTTCAAATTCACAATGAGGATTCACATTTGAACTATAGATTTGTAACCATGTTTTAATATATTTGGCAAGACCGATTATTAAAGCCATATTTGTTAATGGCTACAAAATGCGAAGCTATTTATCTATTAAACGTCATCAATCAAAATTCAATTGCCGAATTTGAGCGACGATGTTATATATACAATAATATATGCATTTTATATTGCTGACAATATATACATTTTATATAGCTTAATAAGAATTAACGTTATAAGACCTGGCTCAATTGTTACATTTACAAAAATTGTGTAGCCATTAAATCAGACTACCAGAATGGAACCATTTACAATGGTTATATTAAAATGTTTCACGCATGCTTGACTATGAATTGTAATTTTAATCGATAATTAGAAATCAAAATATATTGATGAACTTATTGTAATATTTAATCAGAGAAAATAAAATGTTTGTTTAGCTAATTCATGACAAAATGATACGTTTATAATTTCGTTCTTTGGTTACAGAAACTAATTTTTCTAATTCACGCAAAAAGATAGGATTTGTAATTATTATTATTTCTTTAATTTTTTATCCGTTTTTTTTTTTTGGTTCGAATTCAGTATGAGGTTTCACATTTGAATTATAAGGAATTAATATAATATTGGCGAGACTAATTAATAGCGCCACATTTGTTAATAACTATGCGGTCTAGACACCATTTAAACATTAAACCTCATGAGTCAAAATTCATTTGCACGAATTCCAAAGGAAAATATTATATGAGTTAGACATTTTCGATTGCTGCTAATACGAATTAGTATCATAAGGTCTGGCTCAATGGTTACATATGCAATGGCTATGTAACCATCGAGACAGACAACTATAATTGAGTCATTTACAATTATTACATTTACATTTTAAATACTTGACCCATGCTGGGAATTTTATGTAATTTTTAATCAACCATTAGAAATCAAAACGTCTTGGTGAACTTATCCATTGAATCTTTCATAATTCCAATCTTTTTCCATTCTAATTCTATTCCGTCTACTTTAGAATTTCATTGTTTGATAACAAAAATTAATTTCTTTTATTTTCCTTTGAATTCCATTTTTAATGACTGGCATCTTGTGCCTTGGGTTACATTGCAATTTTTCAAGCCATAATGAATCATCAGAAATTAAGACGTCTTAGCGTAATTATTGTTATTTATATATATTTTTTTCCATCCGATTTCTCTTTGGTTCGAGTTCAGTGCGAAAATTCACATTTGAATTATGAATGATTTGTAACCCTTTTTTAATTTAATAGTTGGCGAGATCAATTACTAACGCCAGATTTGTTACTGGCTATGTGGTTTAGAAACCATTTAAACACGAAACTTCATGAATCAAAATTCATTTTCCCGTATTCGAGAGGAAATTATTACATGAATTAGACATTTTGGATTGCTGTTAATAATAATTAACATCATAAGATTTGGCTCAATGATTACAGTTACAATGGTTATGTATCCATTATGCCAGATTGCGAAAATGTAGCCATTTACAATTATTACATTTACAATGTTTATGTAACCATTATGGCAAACTACCAAAATGGAGCCATTTACAATTATTACATTTAAATACTTTACCAATGCATAGGAATGATAATTAGAAATCAAAACATGTTGGTGAACTTAATGTAATATCTAATCAGAGAATGAATCATCAGAAATGAAGACCTTAGCGAATCATATGTATAGAGAGGCAATGTTTATTTCTCTAATTCACGCAAAAGAGATATGAGCTGTAATAATTATTAGTATTTCTTTAATTTTTTTTTATACAATTTCTTTTTGATTCGAGTTCAATGCGAGGATCCATAAATTCTAAGGATTTGTAACCATTTTTCAATATAATATTTGGCGAGAACGATTATTAACGCCGTGTTGGTTAATGGCTACAAAATACGAAGCCATTTAAATATTAAACGTGTTCAATCAAAATTCAATTGCCCGAATTCAAGAGGACAATATTATATGAGTTAGCCTCATATGCTTTGGTTCACTGGTTACATTTACAATGGTTATGTAACCAATGAGCCATTTATAATTATGTTGTTGTTTCTTATCCCACTTGGCTGGCCAAGCCCACGAGCCCATACGTGCTCATGATTGAAGGGGAAGGAAGCAGCTTCTGTTGTGATGGAGCATCCCGTAGGTACAAGTCTGACTTTGGTTCCGTGACGCTCTTACAGTCATAGGAGACTGGGACCTACGGCTTAAAGTGGATTCCGGACCACTACAAACATCCATGGCACCGCCGGAATTCGAACCCGAAACCTGTGGCACCGAGCGCCAGAGCGCTAGACACTCGGCCATTCAGGTCCCAAATGTGTGAATGCCAACGGCACGCGGTGTTCCCAGGTGGTCACCCACCCAAGTACTGACCGCGCCCAATGATGCTTGACTTCGGTGATCTAACGAGGACCGGTATATTCAGCATGGTATGGCCGTTGGCTATTTATAATTATTGCATTTACAATGGTTACATTTAAATGCTTGACCCATGTCTAGGAATGCATTGTAATTTTTAATCAAAAATCAATTTTTCGTCTTGGTGAACTTATTGAAACATCTAATTAAAGAAAAGTAAATCTTTGTTTAGCTAATTCATGACAAAGTGATAGGATTAGAATTCCATTTTCTTTTTTATTAGAAAAACTAATTTCTTGTATTTACTTTTACATTCCATTTTTAGTTTAATGTGAAAAGTTTTTACTGATGGATGTATACGTTTTGTCAAAATAATGTTAAACATTTTGACAAAATAAACATTTTGTAAAAATATTATACATTTTTATAAAAATTGTATTACATATTTTGTAAAAAAAAACCCCAATAAACTATGACCAAACACATGTGATTATAGAAACATACTCACCAATCTACGCAATTCTGTTGATGAATGTACGTTAAATCTTTCAATATACTATAGGTAACAGCCGTTTGAATAAATTACTCATTATATCAATGTTAAAAATCATATAACGAGTATATTACAAATTTATACCAGTTTATTATTTTAAGTAAGAAATATTTCAAATAAACAATTGTTTATCTTTCATTTTTTTCTCAGTTTTGTAATCAGATATTATGACCTGATGCCCAATCACTAGCGTTCTGGCACTCGGTGCCAAAGGCTTCGGGTCCAAGTCCCAGTGGGGCTTATGGATGTTTATAGTGGTTAGAAATCCACTTTAAACTGTAGGTCCAAGTCTCATTTGTCTGATGAGCGTAGGGCTGACAACCCTATCCCGTAAAAAGAAAACACCTAATGCCTAGAAACCTGCCTGCGAGTAGACGGCCTACCATGGGACTTTTACGCCAACGACGATGATGATGAATTAGATATTAAAAAAATTTGCTATGATACCCTAATCGGGCATGATTTACTTCAAATTTTAATTTTTTTAATTCAGTATTATTGTTGTGACTAATCCTCAATGTCCTGAAGTGCTGGACGGACCTTCCATGAGTGATTTACTCATGGATGGAGGGAAAATGGCAGCTTCTGTTGTGAAGGAACACCGTAGGTAGAAGTCTGACTTTTGTTCCGTGACGCTCTTACAGTCATATGAGACCGGGACCTACGGCTTAAAGTGGATTCTGAACTTCCTACAAACTTCCATGACACCGCCGGGACTCGAACTCGAAACGTGTGGTACCCACCGCTATCCACTCGACCATTCAGGCCCAATTCAATATTGTTCTATTTATAATTAGATTTCATTATCTTAGTTGACATCTATATTTCAAAAACATAAGAAAACGAAATTCGATTAACGATCAAACTTTTATCTTTCTGTAATTATTTTTTCATTAAAAAAAAAAAAAAAAAGATTTACTTTCTAAGAAGTAATGCTTTCAAACGAGGCTTCAAACTATTAATACATCATATCCGCAAATCATACCAACAATTATGTCATTACCAGTATTTTAAAACAAATCACCCGGAAGAATTTAATCACCAGAGTTCGCTTTCTAAATCGTTTTTCCATCCCTATCCCTCCCCTAAACCAATTATATCGTTTTAGAGACTCGGTTGTTAACTTTATATAGAAATACCAAATGAATTTTATCAATGAAAGTTTTCATTCTCTATTCCTTCGATCTCTCAAAACAGGAGGGAGGGGGGACGTTAAAGAACGGAGTGGTTGAAACCCGTTTGTAAAAAATAGTATTATACATTTTTAAAAAATTATATTGTACATTTTATAAAAATAGAATATACATTTTGAAAAAATGGTATTAACATTTTGTAAAAATGGTATTAACATTTTGTAAAAAAATAGTATTATACATTTTGTAAAAAATTGTATTGTAAATTATGTAAAAAAATAGTATTATACATTTTGTAAAAAATTGTATTGTAAATTTTGTAAAAAAAATAGTATTATATATTTTATAAAAAAATATTATTATAAATTTTATAAAAATAGTATCATGCATTTTCTGAAAACCTTTCTAAACAATGACCAAAAATATGTGATTTACAAAACAAGCCCATCTTTGCGATGAAGAGTTAAAATATCATACATAATTCTATTGAATAATTTACGTTAAATCTTCCTATAAACTATAGATAACAGCCGTTTGAATAAAATATTCATGACATCAATTTTTAAAATTTATGTAACGAGTATACTAAAAATTTATACTATTATTTTATTATTTTAGGTAGGAAATATTTCAAATAAATATTGGCTATTCTTTCATATTTTGTTATTTCATTTTGCAATTAACTATTAATAAACTTGCTATGCTACCATAATAGGACATGATTTACTTTAATTGTTTATTTTTAATGAAATTTTATTTCATTCTTAATCTCAGTTGACATCTAAATTTCAAAAACATAAGAAAATGGTATTCGATTAACGATCAAACTTTTATCTTTCTATAATTAATTTTACTTAAAAAAAAAAAAATATATTTACTTTCTAAGAAGTAATACTTTCAAACGTGGCTTCAAACTATTAATACATCATATCCGCAAATCATACCAACAATTATGTCATTACCAGTATTTTAAACCAAACCACCCGGAAGAATTTAATCACCAAGAGTTCGTTTTCCAAATCGTTTGTCCATCCCTATCCCCTCCCCCAAACCAATTATATCGTTTTATAGACTCGGTTGTTAACTTTATATAAAAATACCAAATGAATTTTATCAATGAAAGTTTTCACTCTCTGTTCCTTCGATCTCTCAGGACAGGAGGGAGGGGGGCAGTTAAAAGAACGGGGGTGGGGAAACCCGTTTTCCCATTGTCGGACGCCGATCAAAAGGGCTTCCAAAGAGGTCGCGTGACCACGCCTTCCACCCAACCTCATTACGAGCATGGATTCACTTCGTTTCATTGTGCGTCGAATGGAATGGCTACAAGTGGTTGCCATTATCTCATTCAACAGTGGAAACTTTGATGCCCTTTCGTGGAAAAAAGAAATTCCAAACAAAAAGAAAATTCTCTTAAATGATGAGTAAAAGTAACTCACAAGTGCACATAAGGAACACACGAGTGCGCATAAGTAACGCGCAAGTGCCGACATGTTAACTTTTTTCGCGTTAGATTGGTAAACTGCCAATTTTTCTAACTTGCGACTTAGAAAAAATTCTGTTCCAATCTCTTACGGAGTTACAAAATTTATAGCCCATTTGTTTGTTCATAAAAATGCCAATTTCTCAACTCAAGACTCCAATAATCTGCTGTGATCTATTAAGGAGTTACAAAATTTGTTAGCTCTGATGACACAAAAAAATGCTCACATTCAAATCATATACATTTAAAAAAACTTGTTGGCAAAATTGCAAAATTCATATATGTTTTTTATGTGTCTTACATATAATACAATTAATTCATTTATTACTGTGCCCCTCAAAAAAGACCAATTATTTTTTTTTTTCAAAAACTCTTTATTTATTCTTCCAAATTTATTTCATCGCCTTCCAAATAATCCTCTCCGGACACAATGCACTTATGCCAACTTTTTCCAATCCTTTTTTTTTTCTTTTCTTCTAATGCAGCTTGCAAATAGACCGTGATCTTTCGCCATAACGGCTGCACCGATGTTTCTCACTTTGCACTACCCACGGGGCGCGTGTAACTTGATGGTAAGCCACGGACGCGGAGTAACAATGCCCCCGCAACGCTCTACGATCCTATTAGGACCGGGACCTACGGCTTAAAGTGGATTCCGAACCACTACAAACACCCATGGCAAAGCCGGGATTTGAACCCGATACCTGTGGTACCGAACGCCAGAGCGCTAGCCATTCGGCCATCAGGCCCCTTTTCCAATCCTCAATGCTAAAAAGTCATCGGCAGGGATGGCCTTCAAACCACTCGGCGATTCACGTTGAATCTCTTCAATTGACTCGTAACGGTGTCCCCGGAGTGGTCTTTTGAGTTTAGGGAATAGCCAGAAGTCGCACAGTGTAAATACGGCGGTTGTGGAACGATATGGTTTCATTTTTGCACACGAATATTCATTCCACAAACAAAATTTTATGCAAGTTCTTCGCTCAATGAATTCAGACATTTCAAAAATTGCCGGTATCAGTTTTAGCGTCTCACAAAGCCAAGCGTAAATCAAACACTAATGAATATTTTGACGTCTAATTTCCCACAGATGTCAAGGACAGTGCCAATAACCTAAAAAAAAAAAAAATTGAAATTCCATATGACCGGGAAATTTAAATTGAAAATTGGTTCTACTTTTTGGGCACAGTAGTATTTTTTATGCGTCTTACGTATAGTATAGTTAATTCATATATATTTTTATATATTACGTATAATAAAGTTCCTATTAAATGTTTTAGGATTTATTTTTCTTTTCCTTGTTGACCATTTGACTTTAGCTCCTTGGACAATAATAAGAAAGATAAATGCCAGATTAAACATAACCCATAGTGTCTCAAAGGCCACTTGCTACACTATACCTACTTTGGAATGAACCTCAGAGCTAATATTTAGGAATTTCACATCTCTCACGACTTTACAGTCTACTGATTTATGATGCCCTTCCTCGTCATATACATGGAAGCTGTTGATCCAGAATTTATTTTCTACTATGTTGCTGTTCTAATGCAGCTGGCAAATACTAGAGACCGTTAATCTTTATGCCATAAGCAAGGGGTTGCACTGCTGTTACTCATTTAGCACTACCCAGGGGGAACGTGTAGTTTGAAGATAAGCTACGGACGCGAGTAACACTACCTCCACAACTCTCATTTATATTAGGGCCCGAGACCTACGGTTTAAAGTAGATTCCGAACCACTACAAACATCCCCGACATCGCCGGGATTCGTACTGAAACCTATGGCACTAGGCACCAGAGCGCTAGTCACTGGACATCAAGCCCCAATGAAGTCTAACCATGTATTAAAACTTTAATTTATGTATAATTCAATGTTGTTTTTAAATGTTGGGCTAATTAAAAAAAAAATCCATCATTTATAAAGGTGATTTTTCAGGATGCACTATAGAAGATCTACTACACTTTTTAACCACATTGTGATATCTAAAATCTAGCTGCATTTGAAAAACAAAATACATAAATAACTGTCGATAAAGTTCAAAATTCGTGATATTCTAAATATAAATTTTTTAATTTACTTTTTAATTTTTAATTTACATATAAATTAATGTTATTTTTAAATGCTGGGCCTGAGACAATCCATCATTTATAAAGATGATTTTTCAGGATGCACTATAGAAGGTCTACTACATTTTAACCACATTGCGATTAAAATGTGGCAGCATTTGAAAAATAAAATACATAAATTACTGTCGATAAAGTTCAAAATTCGGGATATTTTCTAAATATACAACTTTTTAATATACTTTTTAATTTTAATTTACATTTAAATTAATGTTATTTTTAAATGCTGGGCCTGAGGCAATCCATCATTTATAAAGATGATTTTTCAGGATGCACTATAGAAGGTCTACTACATTTTAACCACATTGCGATAAAAATGTGGTAGCCTTTGAAAAATAAAATACATAAATTACTGTCGATAAAGTTCAAAATTCGAGATATTTTCTAAATATACAACTTTTTAATGTACTTTTTAATTTTAATTTACATATAAATTAATGTTATTTTTAAATGCTGGGCCTGAGACAATCCGCAATTTATAAAGATGATTTTTCAGGATGCACTATAGAAGGTCTACTACATTTTAACCACATTGTGATTAAAATCTGGTAGCATTTGAAAATAAAATACACAAATTACTGTCGATAAAGTTCAAAATTCGGGATATTTTCTAAATATACAACTTTTTAATTTACTTTTTTTTTTAATTTACATATAAATTAATGTTATTTTTAAATGCTGGGCCTGAGACAATCCACAATTTATAAAGATGATTTTTCAGGATGCACTATAGAAGGTCTACTACATTTTTAACCACATTGTGATTAAAATGTGGCAGCATTTGAAAAATAAAATACATAAATTACTGTCGATAAAGTTCAAAATTCGGGATATTTTCTAATTATACAACTTTTTGATGTACCTTTTAATTTTAATTTACATATAAATTAATATTATTTTTAAATGCTGGGCCTGAGACAATCCACAATTTATAAAGATGATTTTTTTCAGGATGCACTATAGAAGGTCTACTACATTTTAACCACATTGCGATTAAAATCTGTAGCATTTGAAAAATAAAATACATAAATTACTGTCGATAAAGTTCAAAATTCGGGATATTTTCTAAATACACAACTTTTTAATGTACTTTTAATTTTAATTTACTTATAAATTAGTGTTATTTTTAAATAGTGGGCCTGAGACAATCCGTTATTTACAAAAGTTGATCCAAAAACATCCATGGTGGTTCCATGGATGTTTGTAGTGGATGTTTACAGTCCACATTCTGCTAGTAGTACATGTAAAGAATACACGATTTTATGCAGTGCATAGACATGATCTGAAGCATTCTGAATGAATTGCAGCTACGATAAACTAGTTCAGTTCCTGAAAATGTGTACAAAGCATCTATTAGCTCTTTTTTTTCCTTTAAACAATTTTGTATCTTTTATAAAACATCTAAACAAACATCTTTTATTTATACCTTCATACCAATCCATAAAACAACCACACTGTCTAATTTCTGCTTCATTAATATTTGCATCTTCAAACCTGTTAACAAATCACCCACACTGGCTAATCTCTTGTTTATAAACTTATTTCATCTTCAAATCGACAAAAAGCAATCACATTAACTATTTCCTTGCTTCATTAACTTATTTGCATGTTAAAAACCTATCAACAAGACAACTACACCGACTAATTTCTTGCTTCATTAACTTGTTTACTTCTTCAAATCTATTAACAAATAAACCAGACTGAGTAATTTCTCGCTTTATTAACTTTGTTTTTAAAGCTCAGAAGCATTTTACTTTCTTGAACGTAGTGTGGCGAAAAATTAATAAGTAAAATAAATCTAAAGAAGAAATATTGATCAACTAGATCAGGGTGGCCAACTCGCGGCCCGAATTGAATATTTTTCCGGCCCGTGACATTTATCACACTTTTATAAAATATTTATTTATTTTATAATGGCCAAATAATTTATTTATTATTTCCTTTAATTTCCATTTTTTGTAAATGGAGTTCTGTATATATGTATATAATGCTTGTAAATAAAAATTAAGGTATTCCCATGAACCAGAAAGTGGCCCTCTTCTCGAAGTCGTTATAGGTCTATTATAAACCGTGACGTTACAATGTATGTTTTCGGACGAATTCTAAAAAGCTGTACATTTTCTTTTCCGATTTGTAGGGAGAAGCTCATGAGAAGTTTTATTGCAATTTAAAATGAATGAATTCTTTTAAGTATTCTCGGCTTGCCCATTGATCTTTTGTATTTTGTAGTGTCTTCTTTTTTGTTGTAGTCCTCTGAGATATCCATTGAAAAATTATATTTGTTGTTGATTTGCTAGAGTCTGCTTATCCGTTTCTCTGTAATGCCGTCATGGCCTGCAGTCCAGATGAAGTCCATTGTTTAAATGCCGTTTAAGATGTTATCTAGTTGACTTGCTAGAAGTTTAATGACTTGATGGGTTTGAAAGTTGTAATATTTTAAAAGGGAAACACAGAAATACTATAATAATTAGAAATCTGTACAGATATATTGAAACTCCAAGAAATAGGCAGAACATTGTATCCGAAAGTTATTTTGTAGCTTATTTATTGGCTCTTCATATGTCGTACATTGGAGCAAAATATGTACCACAGTTTCTGGTATTTTGAAGAATTGTCACAAAATAGATGGGATGAGTCCAAATATATGCAGTGTAGCGTTTGATAGGTATGTTTTAGGGAGAATTCTATTCTAGTAGAACTTCTTTCGATTTGTACGGAGATGTAGATGAGATGGTTTAGGCAATTTAAATGAATGAATTATTGTGAGTATTTCGGCTATCCCATTGATCTTGCCTATTGATTGTATTGTATAGTGTCGCCTTTTTTTTTTTGTTGTTGTCCTCTGAGATCAGCAACAAGCACCATTGAAAATGGTGTTTGTTGGTGATTTGCTAGAGAGCCTGTTTGTTAGTGATCTGTAATGTCGACATGGCCTGGAGCCCAGATGAAGTCGATTGTTAAATTGCTGTTTAAGATGTTATCTAGTTGACTTCATAGAAAAACAGAAATGCTATTGTAATTAGAAATCTGTCCTGAAGAAGATTCTTGAGAAACTGTATTGATGACAGCTGATAGTTTTAGATTTTTAAATGCACCTGTGACCAAAATGGCATTGTTATTTTTATATTATTCAAAAAGGTATTTAAGGATGTGGTGTGGGCAGCTGTTTGTTTTGGAAAGGATGATTATCAAAGTGAAAAGTGATTATCAAGTTTTAAACTAAATTATTTTCTTACATTAGATTTCATCATCTTCTTTTATTTATTATGCCTTTCAATATGCCTTAATGCCAATTAAAATCCCTTTAATTTTAAGTATTTGGAATCAAAAAGAAGAAATTAATATTTCCGAGAATATGATTTTTCAAGGGGATGAATTAATTTTTAATCTTGATTTAAAATGAATTTATTATAAATTTCAGAATTTAGAATTGTTAAAAACTTTTTTATTGTACATTGCTAGACTTCGCGTTCCACTATTTCCAATAAAAGTGTCATGTCTATGTGGAGTGACTTCCGGATATACTTTTAGGAAACAGCTGTTCTATATTTGCATGTTGTACACATGAGAAATTCCAACAGATAATCCGACTATCGAGGCGAGATGCTTATGCTACAATTACCGTTGAGATCTACTCGTTTGTGACATCAGTAAGCTGCAAATCTATTTCCTCTTAAATTTAAGAGGTTGGGTTTGAAAGAGAATATTTTTAGAATTATATGGTAGTTAATAAGCATAAATATTCCATGCATATTAATTGAAACAGTTAATTAATGAATATACATAGTGGCTCTTAAATTGTGGCGAGCAACATGCAAGAATAGAGTGCAATAATATATATAAACGTTGTTTTATATATATATAACAATGTTACCTGGCCACCGAATTTATCATTCGCATGCATAGAAATAATCAATTTCACACTTTCTGTTGGTCCCGGTTAACTGTAGGCCCTACGATCTAATTAGTCTAAAATGACCGTTATAACAAAATGACAGTACAGCAACGAACCAAACCAAACCAATCTATGAGTTTTACACAAAACAACTTTTATTCATCGATTTTGTGGTGTTAATGGACGAATGGTGTTAATTGGCATTTTAAGAAATCACTTCTGAACTTGAAATAGAAAATGATCAGTATAAAATGCCGAAAGATATTAGGAAATTTTGATTGATGATTTAAGAAAAAATGTGTCCCTCTGCGTAGATCAGTAGTTCCCAAAAGCTAAAATCTCTAAGATAAAGTAACTTTATCATTAAATTTATTTTTTTTATCAGGTGTGTTGTTTTTTTAATTGAATAAGAACTTTATTTTTTATTGTTAACGTCATCAGATTTCACCAGACATTATTTATCTCTTTTGAATTACAAATAGGGAAATGTCATTATAATTATTAAAATGTATATGCTCAGTTTTTTATTAAGAAGATTTTTTTCAGAATAGAGTAATTCATTGTTTAAATACAGAACAAAATTTCCAGATTGATACTTCTTACTTAGCGCCACTTTCATACTTCGTTTCTGATTGCTATTTGAGATTGGTTTGGTGTCGCTCTACATGTCATCTTGTGCACAATTTAGGCTAAACAGACCGGGACCTACAGTTTAAAGTGAATTCCGAAGCACTCACAAACAATCCATGGCACTTCCGGGACTCGAACCTAAAAACCAGTGATACCGAGCGCTAGCCACTCGGCCATCGGGCACCCTGCTATTTTGGAAGAAATCCACCTGCTGCCTATTTAAACCAATGTTCACTTACTAAAGTTCAAAAATATATAAATGTAAAATTGTAAAGTTGTAAATATTTGAGAAATAGTTTAGATAATTAAAATAGCATTTCATGAGATTGAAAAAAATTTACTTTAACTTTTTCTTACTGTAAATGTTACCGTAGATTGAAGGATCCCTTACCAACCAGGTTCAATAGCCTTAGAAATATTAGAATCGCCAACAAAAACTGTAAAATAATCAGTTTTCTATCGATTTCGTTCTCATCAGTAAATATACATTCGTTATTCTAGTTCACTGAACCTGCACAATTTTTATTCTATCCTCTCTTTCGTATAGAAATACATCAACATGCATTAATCATGAATTCATCAGAATCTTATATAGATAGATTCCTCCTCTGATTTCAGGAGTTTCAGTCGTGAAACACCAATTATATCAAGGATTCTTTTTATAAATATTAATTCTTTGCTTCTACTATTTCTGAGATTTTTAGTTCTTGAACAAAAATTCAAAAATGAACAATCTTTTAAAAGATTCATGCAGTTTCTCCATCCCATTTAAGGCTTTATTTTTATTTCCCAAACTGAAATTTCCGGAATTTTATAAAGATTCATGCAGTTTTTCCCCTTTCTCATATCAGGGATTTTCAGCTCTTGAGCTCAACTTTCTAAACATGAAAAACCTTGAATGAATTCTTGTAATATTTTTCCATTTTCTCATTTCAAAATTTTCATTTCTGAAACTCAAATTTTGAATGGTTTTTCTGTAGATCTCAAGCAGTTCACCTCTGTCATTTAGTTTTATTTCTCTAACTGAAATTTCCCCCAGTATTTTCATAAATATTCATGTAGTTTTTCCTCTTCTTATTTGAGGGGATTTTAAGTCGTGAAAATCAAATTTCTCAGTGATTTTTTACTAAGATCATGTAGTTTTCCTCTTCTAATTTGAGGGATTTTTAAGTCAGAAAATCAAATTTCTCAGTGATTTTTTACTAAGATCATGTATTTTTCCTCTTCTTATTTGATTTTAAGTCGTTCAAATTTCAGTGATTTTTAAGATCGTGAAAATCAAATTTCTCAGTGATTTTTACTAAGATCATGTAGTTTTTCCTCTTACTTATTTGAGGGATTTTAAGTCAGTAATGCAAATTTCTCAGTGATTTTTTACTCAAAGATCATGTTAGTATTTTCCTCCTTCTGATTTCGAGGGATTTTAAGTGTGAAAATCAAATTTCTCAGTGATTTTACTAAGATCATGTAGTTTTTCCTCTTCTTATTTGAGGATTTTAAGTCGTGAAAATCAAATTTCTCAGTGATTTTTACTAAGATCATGTAGCTTTTTCCTCTTCTTATTTGAGGATTTTAAGTCGTGAAAATCAAATTTCTCAGTGATTTTCTACTAAGATCATGTAGTTTTTCCCTCTTCTTATTTGAGGGATTTTAAGTCGTGAAAATCAAATTTCTCAGTGATTTTTTACTAAGATACATGTGGTTTTCCTCTTCATTATTTGAGGATTTTTAAGGTCGTGTAAAATCAAATTTCTCAGTGATTTTTACTAAGATCATGTAGTTTTTCCTCTTCTTATTTGAGGGATTTTGGAAAGCCATGAAAACCAAACTCACAAAGATTTCTACTGTGATCATAGTTTTTCCTTCTTCTCATTTCCAGCTGTAATATTTTAGCCTTGGAACTGAGAATTTTTTTACAGATCTGCGCTGCTCTCCTCTAGCCTGCATGTTTTTTGGGTTTCGAACTCCCAAATTTCTAAATAAACTTGACAAGGACCAAAAGAATGACCTGTGATCATCACAGTGCTTTCTAATCTGAAACTCAAAATTCCAAGCCTCTGTTCTGTATAAACCCAATTCCAAGTATTAGCCTTTACAGGCCTTTGAAAGAATGCAATGACCTCTAGAATAATAGCCAACCCAAATGATCCGAAATTTCTTGAAATAATCACAACCTATAATGTTACAAATTATATATATCCCTGCATTAGGGTTTTATAGGACCACCATAATTTTGGAATGAAAACCAGAAACCAAATCTTGTTAAAGTGTGGCTTAATAAGAGCTAATTAGAAACTGAGCCTGAAAAAAAAATCAGAAACTGAGTTATTGTTATGTGCTTACTATTATTCTTACATGTCATAGAACTCAATAATAATAAAAGACTAAACGAACAATGCAAAGAAACAGCAATAAAAAGAATATAAAAACATATAAAACAAAACATAAAGAAAGATAACGTAACATAGAAAAAAAAAAATGCAAATAATAAAAAAATTCCCAGTAGCTGCGATATGCTAAATCCAGTCAGTGTGTCATATGTGGATACGCTTTCTATGCACAGCTGACAAATAGATGAACATCATGGAGCCCAAATATAATTCTAATTATTCTAGTAAACCAAAACTAAACCCACATCACCAAAACACGTACACAATGCCATATATTTCCCAAGAATACTATTTTAAAAATCAAAGTTCCCATTTTCTCAACAATTTCACATAGTTAATGAATACCATAGATGCACACATAAAATCCATTTCTTTTAATACACTGTTTCTTCCCTACTTTTAGCCCATTATAAAATAAATAAATTTCCTGTAAAAAGCAGCATAAACCAAGGCTGGTGAACAAGGCGGGCAGCCAGAGCGCCGACGACCCCCCTTGAACGCCCAGAGCCATCAGTGATCACCCATAAACCAAACCATCAATTTGAAGGAAAACGAACAAATACACTGGAAAAGTGCACCCAAGCAAAGAAAGATCAATCCTTTCTTCCGCAGCCCCA
>BPLR01021022.1:0-36452 GCA_021605095.1 Caerostris extrusa
ATAGGTGTCGCTACACTTTCTTTCTTGGATGTGAAGCAGCATATCGTACGTGGTACGTTTTTATCGAGAGATGTTAAATAACTTAATCATAACCATAGAATATCCTTATATATTATTTACTTACGTATTCTGTTCATATTATATTCTTTTATATCGTTTATATGTTTTTATGATATTGTTTCAGACGATTTTTGAAACATGATTGATGGAGAGAGAGACACACAAGAAAAAAGTATATGTGTTGCTCTGATAAACTAAAGAGAAAAAAGGAAAGGAAATTAAGAACAAACAGAGGAATTTCCTTGCATAATTTAAAAACCAGAAATGAAGAGAAACTGAAGAAATAAAGGGACCAAATGCATAAATCCCATCGTCAAGAATCGTTAAAGTAGTTATTTGACTCAAAATACAAAGATGCCCTACTGTATTATGTTAGCAAGTTGTCTTCTTCTCTGTGTTAAAATAGATTTAAAGATTGGATACATTGAGTTTCGCAACTGCAAAATCTTGAAAGATAAGAATATAATTTACAAGTTGTATACAAATTGGTAAATTTTGAAAGGATTTGGAACCGGAAAAAACTATCGACAAAAATCACGAAAAAAATAATTTACGACTTGACTTGAGATTAATTAATAACAAAACATAGTGTTTAAAATAGGTTTATAAACATAGAAGGTCTACAATTTAATATTTATCACAGCACAATTTAGGTTGAAGTAGCGATGCTTTATATAAACCACACAAAGGAAATTTCTTAGGTCTCAGGTTTTTACAAGATTATCAATTCTGAAACAAAATGAAGATCGTTGTGTTGAATCAGCATTTCATTCATATTTATCTTATAGAATACAAGATGAACTGATTTCAGTTTTATCTAAAAAAAATAAAGAAAAATAATAAATGTGGAAATAAAATCAATTCAATTACAGATTGAAAGTTGATATAGAACATAACAACACGAACAACGAATATACAACAGGAACATAACAACTCAACACAACAAAATCTGTTTCAAAGTTATCTAACAGAAGCCGTCTGTTCCGTATTACCTTAGTTTTTTTTGAAGTGCAGGGGCAATACTGAAGACTTTTTCAGTGGCTCAGCAGATGGCACAGTAGTAGTTCTCACATAAATATAGGTAAGAAATCTAAGTATTTCACTATTTTATTGGATTGCACTCTAAACGTAAGCCTTCAAAAACAATTCTATTTTAAGTTATTTTAATGAAGATGACTCTAAAAGTGATGATAGTGTACAACTTATTTGTTTTTAATAAGTAAAAGACTTTACAAAAAAAAAGGTTTATATGCCTTTCAGCATATAAAAAAAAGGAGAAATTAGATTTAAACAACTGTCGAAAACAGGGGTACGATGACGAAGTTAATATGAAGGTTTATATAAAGGCGATCAAATACTTAACTTGCAAAGAATTCCAATAGACAGTATATGGCTTAAGGAAGTAATATTCTGAGATATTAGTTTTTAGAGACATTTCAAGATAATCTTTTCTTGCAAACTCAGGTTTGGGATTTAGAAAAGAATGTATATTATTTTTGTAATTTCTGTGATATGCTGATATACATTAAAAAAAAGATCAAACATTTTACTTGAAAATCATTGTCAGATAATATATATATATATAGGGTGTCCCAGCAAAGATCGGATAAACTCTGCACAGCCAGATTCGTTGTTTAGAATACATAAAAATGCCCAAAAGAACTGTACCTCTACGACCCATAGTTTTCGAGAAAATGTATGACGTCATATCCGGTTCCATATCCATTCAGACTTTTCACCAACATTATTCCTAAACTGTAATGTCGTTTGGGAAATTGACTGAACTGCAGCACGACTTGAATTGATTCACCTGGCTTACGTTCGTCATGTATGGAACTTGATGTCTTGAATTTTTTTATTTTCATTGCATTAATTTATTACTTTGAAAGATCGTTACATTTAATTTTTGGAAGCTTTTTATCGTTGTCTTTTCTGAAATTTCATCAAATATCAGGATTTCAGACTCTAAAATCTGTGCTTGAAATAAATTATCCAGAATACACGTACAAATTGTGCCATTTGAAAAATACCAGCTATTGGCGTCTTACATTTACTAGAAAAATAAATTCACAATCTATAATATATCTAAGTGGTGCAATATAATCAGCAAATGACTGATTTTCAGTTTGATATGTTGATAAGAATTTATGTTGTGACATAAGAATATTTTTGGACAAAGATGAGTTTCAAATGCAATCATAAATTCATCATACATCAGTTTGGTTGGCGTTTTCGGCGAAAACAATGCGACTGACAATTTAATTGGGGCAATAAATTATAATAAGAAACTGGGCACATAATTCTTTATGTGTAAATAGTTTTTTTCTTTTCTAAGAAATTTTCAAAACATTGACTATAAAACTTGAGATATTTTTTTTTTTAGAATTGAAACTATCGAAAGATTGAATTAATAAGTTTTCTGTACTTCAATTAGAATTTAAACTCCATGTAACATTCGGTGTTTAAGCTGCCAACAATTTTTTCCAAAAAATTGCTGTTGCATTTGAAAAGAAACCATAAATTATCTAAACTGTTCCGCATCCATGTTAAAAATAGAGGAAAATGCTTGACATCAAAGTTCAAATAAATTCACATATTTTGATGTATGTAGAAAATAATTGTTCCTTTTTAACTTAGTATTTTGAAATCGTATTTCTTGTTTTTATCTCGTCGTCAATTAATATGTAATATGTTTGA
Organism: Caerostris extrusa; assembly: GCA_021605095.1. Classification (NCBI taxonomy): domain Eukaryota; kingdom Metazoa; phylum Arthropoda; class Arachnida; order Araneae; family Araneidae; genus Caerostris; species Caerostris extrusa. The sequence continues at coordinate 2,758 of BPLR01021022.1, forward strand.
ATATGAATTGAAATTAAGATTCATTTTGAGATTGAACTTTATTATGTCGACAAGGTTGAACTATTACCACATTTATAATTAAAACTTGACAACGGAAGTAATGATGGTGCTGTCACCGGATATCACATATATACAAACACAATAGTAACCATACCAAGTAAAATTAGATGATGGTCACATTTAAGCGACATATATCGATTAACAAAGGAACACTGAAATTCCAAATAAATCTGTAAGGTTTACTCCAGAATCTAAATCTGACGAAGACCAGTTACCAGAAAACGAATATGTAGATATAATATGTAGCCGACCTCGGCCAATAAGCTTATTTATCTCCAGAAATAAATTACAGCAACTAGACTATACTTGACTTGATTAGATGTATGCGGACGAGGCACATTGCAGGAATGGGTAGCATGTTCACCCCATTATTACTCATTCTCTCCCACAATTCCTCATTCTTTCCCATAATTCAACGCGTTTAATATTAGTAAACAAACTTTATTTACTTTTGTTGCTAGTATAGTTTGGTGTAATTCGTTGCAATTTTTTGATGAATTTAATGAATGATTATTAATTTTACTCTTTTAATCAAAAACAACAACTCCAAAGAACAATTTATAAACTTACTTTTGGTATTAAATGTCTATCCTTAGCAGCTTAATACAAGTGCAATGTCACACACATCAAGTCACAGAACAAAATGAACACACTTAATTAATTATTTTTCGGCGCCAACTGAAAGTGACGTCTCGGCGAGAATAAGGAATCACGTGAAAAGTCAACAGGTTATCCATTCCTGCAAAATGTAAAACCAGATGTTATGCTCACTGAAGATAGTTTGTATCAATTTATCCAAATGCTGTTAAAATACAAGTGATAAAAGAATTGATCAAAGGTGAGAATTAAATCTTTATTAATCAATAATTTCTACAACTCGAAATTATTGATTTCATTGCCTATGACGGATTACAAAATCCACTTTAAAATTAAAGTGTCGTTGCACGTACTTTCAGCAACCAAAAAGAAAATAAATAAAATGGGTAAATTTGAAAAAGAAGAAATGGATAAAACTGCAGATCAAGTAGACCACAATATTTTAATCGTTGAGTGATGATTTAGAACCTATGAAGTACAACTAATACTTGAAATAAAAAATAATAATCTACAGAAAGAAAAAGTGGAGTATCTTATACCTTGCATGGTTACGAGACTTACTTTTCGTAGAAATTCAATATCGTTACTGTCTTATAATATAATATGCATTTCCACAATATCTAGACAATCAAAACTCAAATGTCTGGACTCAACCTCAACTGCACTAACACAATTTCATCTGTCATCAAGACAAATAAGGAAACTGGCCTATAACATATACCAAACATTAAATTATGTGTGAGGCTTCCCATTTAAGCATTGTTGTTACTTGTTTGACTATTTATGATATCCGGGGGCAATACTATCGTTATTAGGTTCGAATTATAAATATATCAATAGTTCGATCTTGTTTATGAGATAATAAAATTTAACGTCAAAAATGAAATCTTATTTTCGATTCATATTCAACTGTTTTATGTAAAGTCTTATGTTCCTTACATCAGTTCATAAAATCAAAGTTGTGAATCTAAACGGCCGGACACGAGCAAAGGCTTGGTGCGTTGCAAAGTTAATTTGAGGGATCTTGAAACAAATTTCGTATAATAAAAAATAATAATTTATTACATTTTAAAATTTATTATTACCACCACCAATTGACATATATAAATGGGATGCAGCTTTCAGGACGGTGAGTTAATTGCAACAAAGCAACACTCTTATCTCGTTGATGAGCGCTGACTAGTATCAATCTCTTTTCACATACAAAATAATATATCGGTCATCAATTGGCGTTGTATTTCTTAGTCGATCACTATCAACCTTTCTCCCAGTTTACCTGTGGTTTGAAAGAGTTTTAAATCTTCTGAAACGAAGTTTTTGACCAATTCGAAACTCTTGGACTACGCATGCCACACTACGGTCTTATTCAAACTTCCCGATCAATTTCCACACGTAAATTTGTAGTAGTAAATTTCATGTAGTTTATTCTAGCCAACTTGATTCCACTTAAACTTGCAAAGAATGTCTTTAAAAACGCCTTTCGTTCTCTTTTAGTGAAGTCTTGCACTGCGTGCCTTCAAGTGACGTCTTGTTCATGATATTTGCATATCAATCACCTTTCTACTGAATTAGGTACTGTAGCTTAAGTTTTGCATGCTAGTGTAATTTGTAGGAACTGAAGGTGTATTCTACGGCAGCTATTATAAATTGCGTGATTCTTATAATATATATGAAATCAGTATCGCTTGGATGTATGAGATTGGTTTGGTTTGTCGCTCTACGGTCATTTGTGCGCACGAGGGGCAAAGCAGAGCGGGACCAATTAAAAGTGGATTCGAACCACTAACAAACAACCATGACACCGCCAGGATTCTGAAGCCTGTGGTACCAAATGGACGTACTAGAAGAACGAAGGCATCTAGTATCGTATTTTATTAACCTTTTGCACTATTATTTTGAAGTTAATAAAGATGTGTATGTCTAATTTTACTAGTTTTCCATAATTTTGCAATGTGTTCAATTATTTCTGGACATCCTGTACATTGAATAGGAACAATAATTCAAATAAAAGAATGAAATTTTAATTTTTGGATGATTTTGATTTTAGCCTGGAATAGTATATAATGCTTCAATGTCTTTTTTGTCTACAGAACTTTTCTGAGAGTTGGAGTTCTTTTAGGTTTAGAAATTACAAGTCATGTCTGAGTTTTTTTTAATCTGAGGGCACCACTCATTATTCTTATTCTATTATTTTGAAGGACTTTAAGCAAAAAAAAGCATGGAGATGGCTGTTGTGTGTCAAACAAGAGCAGCACGGCTAATAATGAGTCTCAGAATAGAGATAGTTATGTTTTCTAAGTTGCAATGGCATGTTCCTATGTGTGTAAGGCTATTTTTTTTATGTCTTGTTAAAAAAATAGCACCTTAAGGCATAAAAAATAATTGTATAAAAATAAGCATATAAATAATGCCTCTTATGTCAATGCACCTTTTTAATAATTTCTTTCATTCTGAAAAGCTGAGTGTTTATAGATTTATATGTTCTGTAACTTAATGATTATGGAGAAAAAAACTGATAGTACAATAACAGATTGGATCCTCTATTTAATAATTGGATTCCCAAGCTGGGATCTCATTTCTCTTTCCTGCTGTTGAACAATAGTGCAGAATTATAATGCCATTGATTGCATTTTCTAGGAACTTGAAAATTTACTTGATAGGAAGATGTTTTCATGTAATTTTTGATTTGGTCTATTACGGAGATTTTCTAATTTTTACTTAAGTACAAAATATCAAATATATGTATATACAAAACATAAGATAATGAGTGATAATGTCCTCTAACTAAGGTGGTGGAAAACATGTAGCCAAGGTGTCAACTATGACAGAGGATCTCAAATTAGCAGGATTGCCCAATAGCTTTCCTTCATACAATATACAAATATTCCACAGTTACCCTAGAAATTTATTCTGTAAATTAGTTTCCAGAAAGGACAATTTTTAGTATCAATACCCCAGAAGATAATATCCATTCTTCAGATTTTGATAATTTTTCTGTCTGTGACAAAGTGCTACAGTGAAAGTCTTCCATAGTTCATAACAAACACTACCATGATAACATTATGTATTTCAAAAATTCAAGTGTACATTAATAACTAGAACGGATTTAGAAGAAACATATTTAATTAAGAAAATATTTTTTAAATAAAAATAAAGAAAATATTTATTACCTCTCAATCTAGTAAGAAAAATACTTGATTTGTCATTAAATTATTTCAAGATTCTTTTGAAGAATTCTGAAACTGACTTCTTGTCTGCAAATATTTAATTATATACTATACTCATACTATTAATGAATATTCTTTTACTTTTAAAGTTGTGAATTTTTCAACTACCATTGATAAAATTGTCAAAACTCCTTGCAAATCTAAACTGAATTGAAAACTCAACATTGTATCAGTTCTTTGTAAAATAACATGTTTCACATTTAAATTAATGGAATATTTATTTAACCACATTTTCTAACCATGATTTATTTTTTTAGAGAGTAGAGAAAATATTAAATATTATTTAAAATAATTGGAAAGAAACAAATTGAACTATAAAATTCTAGCTATTTTCAATCTATTTTATTAAGTATGGGACTGAACAAAAAGAAAATAAGATGTTTTAACATTTTTTATCTTAACTTCAGAAAAGATATAAAAAAATATGGAAATGCATATTTTAGTTCATCAAGTATTCATTCAATAAATTTGAAAATAACACCATAGCTGTAACTGCTTTTAAAAACATAGCAATTACACATAATACTAATATTATGGTAAAACTTTGTCTTCTAACGTTAATAATATGCAAAAATGTTAATGACATGCACTTAAATAACATTAATGCTGAATATACAAATATTTCAAATCCCTCAATTATACATGTTGTTGATAGTAGATATAATAAAATTACATTTAATATTTTACATGACAGACAAAATAATTTTATTCAATTACGCTTTTTACATGTGGCATAAAAGGGATGATACTTATTTAAGAAACAACATCAACAGTTTTTATGTCAGCTTAGTGACTGTCTATACTTTATTCCTACTGAATATTGACACAATGTCTATGTGAGCATACCTCAGTAATAATAAAAATAAATATTTTGGTAAAGAAAAATGCCTCAATGGAGGATAAAATAAATAAAGGCATTTTACTGTAAAAACTAATGAAAATCTGTGTATTTTATAAATTATTATCCATTAAAATGTGCTAGTATGCAATACTATAAAAACAAGAATATTTGCAAATAACTTAAAGAATAAACAAAGAAAGCTCTGAAAGGGAGATGATTTATTAGTACTAACACTTTTCAGATCTTTTAAAAGTAGTGTTTTATAAAATAATGCTTAGATGAACTCAAAATTTAGAGAAACTTCTAAATATTATTTAAATAATTACAAAAAAAAAAAACCTTTTATATTACGTACATTTTTATATACATATAAGAGAATAAAAGGTTTATTAGAAACAATAACTTTTAAACTTTTCTTAAGTAACAGTTTATGGTAATTAGGAAACTTAATTTTGAATATTTATTTATATAATTCAAATAATCTTACATATTTATATACATACATACACAAATAAACGGATATTTTAAAAAGTTATTTTTGACTTCGAGCACCTAGAAATGCATCTAAAAATTCAGTTCTTTGCTTTAAAGAAAAAAAGTTTAAATATAACAATACATTAGACTCAAATTCAATGATTAACCATGATCCACACCTATATAAGATGCTCAATTCGTCATTTTCTGGTAGTAAATTATTCATCGAATTTCCTGGTTCAGAGTCTAGATTATCAGACTCAAAATCAATATCTTTCAAATGTATTTGTTTGATATTAGAATGCACACTAACAACAGCACACACTTGAAATTGTGGATTTGCAGTGTTATCTAGTTCAAAAATTTGAGGAAAATGCAATCTTTCTTCCACTAAAACAATATGTGAAGGTGTGACAAAAGGTAATGCAAAAATCCCATTTTGAACTTTATGAAGAGCTTTGATATACCAACACGCTGAGAAAAATTATTTGTTTCTCAACAGAAATTTTACTCAGAAGTAAACTAGCATCTATTTTTTCAATATCAAGTAAATTATTAGTAAATGGATTTTTCGTACATGTTGAATCAATATTATACAAATGTAAACATTCAGAGACAAATCCAATAGTTGTATCTTTATTCATTGTTAAAATTACTATATTTTCATATGTATTATGAATTTTGATTCTAAGTTGAATAAAAGCATTGCAAGATCCAACATTTAATGCTAATATTTCTTGAGGTTTAATACATCTTAAATATACAAGTTCTGGATAGAATTTCGAAAAATAACTTATTTCCATATGCAATGCAGTAGTAAATTTCTTTAACTGGAGAAATATAATTTTTGTTTGAAACAGCAATACACAAACAGGTATTTCACGTACAGAGCACTCATTATGTTGAAATGTAACAACCCAAAACACTTCAGCTTCAGCAATCATCTTTGTTGAAATTTGTTCTATATCGTTTGTAATGTCTTTTTGAAGAGATACAGTAAGTAAATGTTCCTTGAACTCCTGATTACCAGTATCTAAAAACATCAAGAACTCAGGATATGATATTTGATAACTTGAAGGTAAAGTTTTAATTGACTCAGATGTAAATTTATCAGATATTTTCTGAAATGAAATATCAGTACTATGAAACTGGATATCATCAAAAGTAGGATTATTTTTTGAAGGATTTTGTGGAGCCAATTCAGCTGCTATCTGAAAGAAAATAAATATATAAAAGAAATTTAACAAAAATATAAATACAATCAATTCTGATTTTTTAAAAAAGACAAATATTTCAATAATAAAAGAAATTTGTTAATATCAAGAAAACTTGAAATGAAAAGTTTAGTTATTAGGTTTATTGCACAATAAGAAATTTTTTTTTTATTTAAATTTATCTTAAAATTTATGTTTTAAATTGAAAATTAATATAATGTTTAAAATACACAAAGCTGAAATGCTATCCATTTTTAGTGAATTATCACAGTACGCTTCATATAAATGTTATAAGAAACTGCATATATAATTGGGTCATTTTAATATAGATAATTACAAATTTAATTTTCAAAAATTAAAATTTTAATAGCAAGAACAAAATATATTACTTGATTTTCATTATTTATATTAGACAAACTTTTGTTAAATTAAGGCCCTAACATTATAGGTTTTATTAATTTTAAATTGTATAACTTACCATCTGATGTATAACTATTTATTGCTTAATCCATATTTTATACTTCAACAACAGAAATTTATTTGGAATGACTACTTTATTGAGAGATGATTAGATAAATCGTAACTAAAATGGGAAGTAGTGGGGTAAGGGAAGAACAGAGTAGTATTCTATTAAAAATGTTCTTAGTAAAAATTTCAAATCCTTCGAATGCATGTATATTACTTATAAATTTTCAAAAAAACTACGATAAAGTTCAAAAAAGATTTAGAATAGTGAAAATTGATGATATAATTTGAACATGCAAATAGTCCCTATCAATTACGTGAAATTATAGTAAAATTTATGTGGAAACATGGTTTAAAATAATTCTTGTAAAAAGGGGAATAGTTTAAAAATTGAAAAAATATAAATGGATAAACATAACATGTAAATCTTGGGAAGAAAAAAAAAACCCAACTTGATATGTAGTTTAGGATACTGCAAAATGCAAAGAAAAGCACTTGCATGTAATTACAATTTTATTTCTAAAGATTAAAAAAAATTAACCTACTTTTAAATAAGAAATAAATCATTAAAATTTGTCTACTTAAAAATTCAAGCAAGCCTTAAAGTACATTCTTTTTTTTTCTCCATGAAATTACCTTATCAGAGGGACAATGCATCTCATTTAATAATCGTAACCAATCATTTCCACCAATTCTCCGCAGAGTTTCTACTTGTTGACGAAATTTCGAAACATTATGCGAATTACTTGTAGTTTTCTTAACTGAACAATCTAAAAAAAAAAAAAAAAAAAAATATGAAGATAGAATTTAGCATTTTTTTTTAATAAAAAAAAATTAAACATTATATACAAACAAATTGTACTAAATAAAAACATGATGTACAGAAACCGGTATATCCCAAATTATAATACAAAAACTATTATTTAATACAAGGAAAGATAGCATAATAATTTATAGGAAATAAAATTATTAAAAATTCAAAATTTTAAAGAAGCCTTTTGCAATGTTTTTAAAATTATAGTACTATAATTTCTAATAATTAACACAATTAAAATAGTTCATTAAATGAAAATTTATAAAATTGCATCTGACTATCAGGAAATGAACATTAAAAAAAAATTAAAGTATGACTACACCATGCTTAATAATAAAATAAATTATCGGTTGAAAAATTAATACATTTTAATAAACCAAACTACCTTTAGCTATCAACTTGCATTGTATTAATTAATTCACCAAGTACAAAATGCTATTTCAGGACTACAGAATTAATTTATTTATTAATAACAGTTTATTCTTAACAGCATATATTTAGACAAACAGTAGATGGAAACAAGCTAATATTTTACCTTAATATTGGGTAATCGCAAATTAAATGAATCAAGAACTATTTAAAAAACTATTAAAAAAAAAAAGTATAACTATTAAAAAACTATTATTATCAAAACACTATTTAAAAAAGACATACCTACAATATTTTCTTCTTGTATCTTTCTTTGTGCAAAACGAACCGTTTTAACAGGGAAATTTGTTTTAGAATTGGTCTTCTATACGTAATAAAATAAATAATGCAAATAAAATTAATAAATATAAAAATGAAAAGGTTTTAATCATATTGATAAACAAGTAAATTATTTTTATCAACTGACTGACTTAGTAATTTTGGTACTTACGTATTAACGGTACCTTGGCGACAGTTGCTCTAATAAAGAGCACACGCGACAACCGCAGCTACAGATTTGGCGGTTTTTAAGTGGCGCCAATCTACACTTAAAATTTTTGTTCCAAATAATAAAATATATATGAAACACTTCATTTAAAATCAAAACGCTTTCAAAATATTTTTATTCCAAATAATAAAATATATAAAACACTTCATTTACTAAAATCAAAACGATTTCAAAATTCAAAACACTTTATTTAAACACAAATTAGTCAAAAAACACTTTATTTAAACACAAAGTAGTCAAACGGAGTTTTCTAAGTCCCACACGATAAACACACTGACTGAAATTGCATTTCCAAAACCTACGTTCACCAAAATAAAGTTTCATGTCATGGGAATTGGGACATTTTCGTTGTTTTGGTAAAATATTTCGCTCCTGAAAAAATAAAATTGCATCTTGTTCTGTTTCTGGCATCTGTAGCTGTTAGTTTGGCGACACTTAAAAACCGCCAAGTCTGTCGCTAAGGTACCGTTAATACGTAAGTAGCGTAATTTTATTATTATTATTAATTCAAATTTGTAAAAAACATCATTCCATTCTATATTTGTAAAATATAAATTATGTTATACTTTACAACCCAAATTTTATTTTATTGTCAACAATTTTGTTGACAATATAATTTCGTAAAAAAAAAAAAAAATTGATTTAATTAAATTAATGCTTTTAATTTGAACTTTATATTTAATGCAACATTTAAAAATAAATTTGTTTTTCAATCAACGCAAAAAGATGTACAACCTCAAAATGGGCATTTTTAAAAGTTGTCATAGGCTCATTCCGAGCATCTTTTAAAGCTTGTAAAACTGAAACAGTATCTATTTCCTTTTCTGTTGCCTTTAAACCATCTAGAGTGATCTAAGACAAAAAAATTAAGAAATAGAATTTTATATACAAAATCTACCAAACATGTAATTAAATAAATAAAACTGTCTATAAGAATATTCAATTCCATAACTGAAAAATTGCAACAAGTATGTGTATGTAAATGTGTGTGTGCACGTTTATGATACAAGTACAAAGGGAATGCAGGAAACTGTAAACTACGCCCAGCCCGAAGGCACACGTGACTAAGTACAAAGGGAAGGAAATCCTCAGAAAAAAAAAATTCAAATTCTCTTTAAGTATGAGTGCAAATTTAACATATTTAAAATAGGACCAACTCACGTGTTACAAAATATTTTTATTTCAAAATTCTTGAATAATGACTATTTCAGGTTATTATAGATATCAGATTGATCCTTACACATCCAATGTAATTATTTTTTAATTCTAAATGACAAAATCAAACTTATTAAAATGTCTATTTTCTATATTTACTCGATATTTTTTTCTTAAATTATGAAATTTTCTTGCATGTAGAAAATTGTTTAATTTTAATTGGGAGTTTTATAATTATTTAAATTGCTTATTTAATTAAATTTATTATGATAACTGCTTTTGATTTGTAATAATATATACTATTATAATAAATAAAATAAAATTTCATACAATGTATTAAGCAGAAGACTAAAATATTGTCAAACCCTATTGACATTGGTGATAAAAATTAGCAGATAATTCAGTCAAAATTCCCAATATTTAGCCTTACGAATTACCTGGATGTAACAACTAGTAGTTGAATTTTCTGTATAGTAAAGTGAAGATGGTTATTATTATCTTTGATTCTTTCTAAAATTCCTGTTTGTATTATTTCACTTGTATATTTATCATTATAAAAGCATTTTTTGAAGATAATTTTTCGGTTTTTAGAAGTAAACTGAAGAAAAATTACACATATGCACAAAATAATCAACACAATTTAGCAAAACATTGTATTTTATAATTAAAAGGTTTTTGAGAACTTTTTTCTTAAATAAAAATATATCACAAACATCTTTTTCACTATAGTTATTTATTTGACTACTCTATAAAGAAAAAACAAGTAATTTAAACAGTTTGCAAAGCAATTTATCAATACCTTCAAAACTACATGAAAGGATAATAGATGGGGAAAAAAAACCTTATCACTTGAGAATTATAGTATTAACATTTTTTTTAGAAAGCTAAATCTAAAATATATATTAATTAAGTATGAATTAAATGCCCACAAACTATAGATTCGAATTACTTTTATATGAAAAACGTCAAAACAAACCAAATAATTTTCAAATTTTTTACTTAAAAGAAAATATACTTCTGGAGCAAGAGATCCAAGCTTTAGTAGAAGCTGTGGCCTATAATCTACAGTGAAAGTTATAGGATTATTCTGTAGATTTAAAATTTCAAGACAAGGTAATTTGCCAAGATTGTTGATTTCTGCCATTGATGATATCAAATTATTTTCCAAAAAAAGTTTTCTCACAGAAAATAATTTTGACAAACCTACAAAATATAAAAAAATAATAATATTTCAAACAAAGTAATGTAAATAAATATTAATACTTTACTTAAGACAAATAAATGCCCTAAAGAAAAATATCTAACAAATAATTGTAATTTCCTGTCTCTAAATATAACTATGAAACATCTTTTCAGTCACAACTAAAACTCTTACTGCTATATTAACAGAAAAACAAGGTTTGAAATCATTATATCTTATATGATCTAAATTGCTTCTTAATTTCAAATAGGGTAATTTCTGAAAAAGAGAATTAAAAGAAATCACAATAATACACGATAAAGAAGGAGATGAATTTTTGTTTTGTTTTTGAAGTTAAAAGTTTTATTACTGTTTTATAAATAATTTCTTAATAAAAAAATTTCTTAAAATGCATATATAATTTAGAAAAAAAAACCTCTTGTAATAGTGTAATTTCATGCATAATATGCTGTCATATTTCACCAATAAAACAATCTTATCTAATCTATGCATAATTTGTTCCTGTTCCAATATTATAATAATAATTATTTTTTTTTTTTTGGCAAAACTTATTGACACAGTTCTCTTTTTGTATCCATGATTGAGATAAGATCTTTTCAATAACAAATTTATATATGACACAGTGGAAATTGTCTATGTCAGACAGAATAAATATGAGGAAAATGAAAATGTATTAATTAGTTCTTTTCAAAGAAATACAATTAAGTAATTAAGTTTCCAGAAAGCATTTTCAATTAGTTATTTTGTTCCTGATGTATTTGATCTCCTCATACAGATTAGTGTAAAATGTGTTTTTGTCTCTTATTGTAAAATATAGGAACTGCAGATGATAGGAAGTAGACAAATTCTTCACTTAATTTAAAAAAAAAAAAAAAAACCTGCTTGTTTTTTATATTGAAATTCCATCTATTATTTTTGCAAAAGCCTGTTCTAACATCGTTTTTTTAGGAATGAATTTTCAGGGAAGGGGCGTGGGGGGGGGAAGGAAGAGGAACTACAGAAGATTATGTAAAATGGTCAATAATATGTACCTAAAATTTCTAAGTTTTTTTAACTTATAAACCTGTACAACAAGTATTATAAGCATGAAATTGCAGCATTTGAAATTACTTATATATAGAACCATGTTTGTTTTAATGAATTTTGATTAAAACAAAATGAAGTTGAAATGATTATGTATATATGATATATGTATACTGCTCATCATCAATATCCATTTTTGCACAAAATAATAAATAATTAACTATGAAATAAATAACTCCCAAATTGACGAATTAGAAACTAAAAGAATTAAACAGTAAGAATCATAGTAATAATAATAATAGAATCATAATCAAATACTTAAATTATCAAGTTGTTTTCTACCAGATTTATTTAAGTTATTGCTTACAATAACTTAAATAAATCTGGTAGAAAAATTTAAAAAATAATTTTAAAACCAATTTTAATAAACAAATCATTCCAAATAAAGTGTAGAATAGATTTTTGTACATTCAATATTCAATTTTGCATATTATTATAACATATATTTCAACTTTATAATCATTACTGAGTTTGGATATTTTTCGTATTCTCTTTCACATCAAAAGAAACTCATTTAAACAAATTATAATTTTGTTATATAAAATATTTAACTTTATTCAACTTATTTCAGTATTAAGAGAAATTTAAAAATATTTATATGAAATTAATGGTAATAGATTAAAAATATGAAAACTGTCTAACCAATAAGAAGTTAAGACATAAAAGCCTAACTTACACAGAAATGAAATTCAAAATATATCAAACAATTTTGTTTCCTCAAATGGAATTATACATGCAGATAATTTCTTCATACATTTTTATTAAAAAAAAATGAAGATTAGTTAGAGAATTAGATATGAAGTATTTAAAAAAAAAAACACCCCAATCATAAGGAATCAACATCATTTATCAATTTTAGAGTAAGGATTTTAAAAAAATTAAATTTAGATAAAAATTTATAATAATTAAACATGAGAGAGATGAACTTTTTTTTTAATTACAAAAAAACTGTGAATTAGGTAAATTAAAACTGGAGAAGTCCCCTATTAGAGAAAATGGTAATATACAGGTAATAGTTTAATTTGATAACCTGTGTGTTTAACACATAAAATGAAACCAAGGAAAGTTTTTTTGTTCTTATTTTGTAATTTTGAAAATGGAAATCTCCATTCTGCATCATTAGTACGATTTAGTTTAATTCAATGTTCTATTAAAATAATATTTTGCATCAATATTTCAAAATAAATCTTTTGATAAATTAAACTATTTTATCTTCAAAAAAAAAAAAAAAAAAAAAAAAAAAAAAATTCCACAATGTGAGTCCCATATCCTTTTCTAAGGATATGCTTATAGAAATATTATAAAATATTTTTATTAATAAAGAAGTCTTTTATATTTCTTTTAAATAGATTAGAATGCAAAAATGAAGTTTAGTTAGAGAATTAGATATGACCTTTAATTACAGTAACTCATAAAATATTTTTTGAAATATAATTTCAGAAGTCTATGTAATTTTATTTTCTGATATAACAATATAGTTAAGTATAAAATTAAATCAATTAAACAAGTGTCATACCATGTAAACATTTTATTTGATTAGACGAAATATTTAATGAGTGAATGTTTCCAAGTCGAGTGTGTAGATGGTCAAGTTCTTGGATTTTATTGTGAGAAAGTATTAAAATTGAAAGTTCTGAAAGTGTCTCCATATTTTCAATCACTTCTATTTCATTATGACTCAAGTCAATTTTTTCAACAGACGATAGAAGTTTCTAGAAAAAAAAACCCATACATAATTATAAAAATTAAATTTATTTTAGAATTAAAATTATGAAATCATATACACTTTAAACTGTTAAAAAAGATTCATTGTCTGAGAGAAAGAAAAATGAAAATTGCCCCATGCAGTTCAAAAGTTTGCTTTATATACATCAAATACATTTACATATTGGATACTACAGATTTGCATCTTTGTTTGGAAGCATTAATATAACATTTCATCTAGTACTTTTCAAGAAAATCGACAATATATATATATATAAATCTGAAACACTAGTGCATTTAATTATCAAATCAAGAAAGTTGTTCAAAAAAGTGAGATAAAAATCGCTAATTCTTTTCATTTGTATTGCTTTATATAAAAACATCTTAAGACTACAGAGATGCCAATCTTAAATAAAAGTTTTCAGTAGTATCTCAGACAATTTCAGTACTTTCTTAGCTTGTTAGTTAGCAGGGGAAAGTTGAGGTGGTTTCATAAGTATCAAACACATACCAATACCTTTGAAGTGAAATTACCATCAATTTTATCAGAAAATCCCCATCAACAAAGCTGTATATTTAGAATTGTAGATACAAGTCATATTATCAAGTAATGCACAAATATTTTGAAAACAAATTAGGAAGTTTTCATTAAAATGGGATTAATTTAGAGATAATTTAAGGTTTAAAGACCAATATATGTGCTGATATTATTTATTACAGATTTGATTTAATATAAAATGTATGTGTGTGTATTTTAAAGCAGACTGTTGTATAAAATTTTGAAATGAAAATAGAAGCATTTTAAATTACCAAAACTTCAATGTAATAGTAGCAACATATATTTGTGCATATTATTGAATAAGATCAGGGATGGAAAATCAAAAAATTATTTTTGTTGCAGCTTCAGGGCACATTGTATTTTTGCAATAGCTTTCAGTGATTTTGTAGTAGGGCAAATAACATTTTTGTAGTAACATTCAGCGGTTTTGTAACAGTTTTTTCTTTTTTCTCACTGGTTTAATTGCAGAGTATTTTTACATTACAAAATCTTAACATTTCAAGGCATAAACAAATTAATTTTATATTGTTTAGCAATTGTATGATTGGTATGAAATAAAGTCACATGATTTGTACCGAAATTAAATTAAACTCAATCATTAGAATGTTTCGTACAGTAACGGAAATTCATTACAAACTAATTTAATGATATATACATTAATTTCAAGATCAAAACTATAATAGAATGTTAAAAATTATTTTTTATATAATGTATTTATTAATACATTTTGTATTTTTTAAAGCTTAAATTTTTTTTTATCCCTCTTGCCGCTTCGAATATTTTGGAAGTAAAAACAATGAATATTTTTAAGGAAATGCTATACCAATTTATAATGATTTCTTATAAAATGGGGATTACTAAATTATTAATAGAAATACAAATTATTTTAAATATATTGTAGTAAAAAATAAAAGGTTCACTTAAAATTTATAAGTAGCAAATGATATAAGAGTTTCAAAAGACACGTGTATAAATTTGACAGCGGTTGCATTATTAGTATGTGAGTTATAGCATTTTTAGTGAAGCAACTTTTGCTAGTTTGAAAAAATGGATAAAAAGGAATTTCGTGTGTTAATAAAGCATTGCTTTTTGGCAAAAAAAAAAAATAATATTGAAGCCAAGGCTTGGCTTGATAAACATTATTCGGACTTTGCACCAGGAAAATCAACCGTAGAGAAGTGGTTTGCTAAATTTAAACGAGGCGAAATGAGCACCGTGGACGATGCACGCCCCAAAGAGGCTGTTACCGCCGAAAACATAAAAAAAAGTGCACAAAATAATTTCTGATAACCGTAAAGTGAAGTTGATTGAGATAGCTGAGACCCTAAAGATATCAAAGGAACGTGTTGGACATATCGTGAATGAATATTTGGATATGCGAAAGCTCTGCTCGAAGTGGGTGCCGCGCGAGCTCACAACGAATTGATGATTCTAAGCAGTGTGTGGAGCTGTTCAATCGTAATAAACCCGAATTTGTGCGCCGATATGTGACAATGGACGAAACATGGCTCCATCATTTCACACCGGAGTCCAATCGACAGTCAGCCGAGTGGACTGCATGTGATGAACCGACTCCAAAGCGTGAAAAGGCGCAAAAAAGTCGGCTGGCAAGGATATGGCATCAATATTTTGGGATACGCATGGTATAATATTCATTGACTATCTTAAAAAGTTAAAAACCATAAACAGCGACTATTACGTAGCGTTATTGGAGCGATTGAAAGACGAAATCACGGAAAAACAACCTCATTTGAAGAAAGAAGAAAGTGCTGTTTCATCAAGACAATGCACCGTGTTACAAATCAATGAAAACGATGGCATAATTGTATGAATTGGGCTTCGAATTTCTTCCGTATCCCCGTATTCTCCAGATCTGGCCCCCAGCGACTTTTTCCTGTTCTCAGACCTCAAGAGGATGCTTGCTGGACAGAAATTTCGTGCCAATGAAGAGGTAATCGCCGAAACTGAAGCCTATTCTGAGGCTGAAGACAAATCGTACTTTAAAAATGGTATCGAAAAATTGTATGATTGCTATAATCGTTGCATTGCCCTTGAAAGCAACTATATTGAATAATAACATCAAATTCTATCAAAAAAAAAAAAAAAAAAAAAAAAAATTTCTATGCTATCCTACGAACCTTTCAGCCCACTTGGTATATGTTTACTGTATATTATTTCTATTTGCAAAAGCTGAAGTAATGCTTTTTTTTTTTTTTAAGTTTTAAAATTAAATCTAAATTGTATGAATCCAATTTTTGAAAAATACAAAATATAGCACAAAAAATATATAATATCATGCATAAGAAGAATCAACAATAATTATGTATAGGTAAATAATGGATAAATATTACAAATATGTTTTAAATATTATTTAACAAATCTTATTTTGAGAATTTTATCATTTCTAGATATAACATTAAGGTAGATTTTCTGTGGAAATAAAAGAATTGCTATAATCCTTCAAATGACAGATTACAGCTAATTTGTAAATTACTCAAAATAAAATTATTTTAAAATTTGGATATTTAACAAGATAATAAAAAAGGAACAAATAAAACAATTGTAGAGAAAAATTCAGCAATTTTAGAAATTTTAAAAAATTATATATGGTGGTGAATAATTTACAAATGAAAATATTAATAAAATTTGAAATTAATTTAAATTTAATACATTTATTTGAAATAGTTACTGTAGAAACATTTAGTAGTATTTGTTTACAAATTATTTATTCTATTTGTTCCTATAAAGAATAACCACAGAATCATTAAAAAGTTTTTTTTCGCCCATGACAGAACTATTACCCCTCTAATAATGATCTTAAGCGAACCATGAAGAAAGCCAAATATGAATGAGCCTATTTTTCTGGGTGGGTTACTAAATCAAAATAATGGAAATATTTAATTTTTGGTGCAGAAATGTGAAATTTGCAGTAGAATGTAGCAAGGGATAAATTCTGGCACAGATTTTCCACTCTTGAATTAGATTAAACGTAGTTTTTCTTAATTATTAAAAAATAATTATGCAAATTTTCTATTTTTTACAACAGCTGGTATAATTTTTCTCAGAGTTGATACAATTTAAAAATTGTTTTAAACTGAAAAAGTAATAGACAGAAATGACTTTTCAAAATTTTTGTAGAAGTATTAATTTTTTCTGTACTTTTTAATTGATCAAAAATTTTGTTGAGTTTCTTAATAACTACAGAAAATCTTTAGCATTTGTCATCTCATCTCTGGGAACATTAAAAATTATTATTCATACATTTTGAAAAAGCCCTGAAAATTAGCAATATCATCAACTATTATTCAAAAAATGCATCCTAATATAAATTTTAACTACAGCATTAAATAGATTTTATCATTAATTTTGATCTAAAGTGAAGCTATTTGCTACAATTTGTACAGATCATGAGATTTGGAAAAGCACTCAAGATATATTATTAAAAATATATACTTACAATACATGGATGTATTCTTGTTAATGAATTATGGCTAAAATTTACATAAGTAATACTTTGCCAGAATGGCCAATTTTTAATAGGATCAATAACAGGACACCAATGTACTATCTCACATAACAAAAAAATAGATAAATCTTTCAAAGACCGATTAATTTTCAATGACTTTAACCTTGTTCTTAAGGCATCAACAGAGATCAAGTTTTTTTCCAATTCACAGTTTGCAATCTGAAAAGATAAAACAATATTTTAAACAATTATTACAACAGTTTTAAATAAAAGGATTGATTAAATTATAATGGCTATTTTATGCAAATGCCATTACAAAAAAAAAAAAAATAATTTTGTTCTAAATTGTGATTGAACAATGTTGAAGGCAGTGAAACAAACAACCCTTGTGTACACTAAATAAATTTAAATCTACTACATGTCTGCAGTTCCAATGTCAAAGGACTTAAAGATCAAAATGCCCAATATTTGGAAACATATTGCCCAACATATGACACTTTTTTTAGATTGCTTTTATAAATAATTTAATGAATTTTCAAATAATTTCAGGATTTATTCAAATATATATATATTGTTCCACAGCTGGCAAACTCTTAGACAATTGTCTTTGATGCCTTAAAGCATGCGTGTAGCTTGAAGATAAGCTACGGACGCGGAGTAACAATACCCCCTGTTAGACTGGGACCTACGGTTTCAAGTGGATTCCGAACCATTACAAACATCCATGGCACCGCCGGGACTCGAACCTGAAACCTGTGGTACCGAGCGCTAGCCACACTCAGCCACTCGGGCCCTTATTCAAATATATTAACAACAGCAACAAACATTACAACTAATAGTGAAATTTCTAATTTGAATAAAAACACATGACAAATTAATCTCTATTATTATTTTATTGAAAAGAATATAAATCTTTCAGGGAGTAGTTTGCTTCTGAGAAACTACAAAATTGAAATAGATAAGAAATTAGAGGAATAGGGGTAGGGACAAGAAATTCTTGCTTTTTTTCCGAAATTATTTCGCAAGTGACATCATAAAGTGATTTTAAAGAGTTTTAGGACTTTTTAAACAACAGGCATGTTTGAGTTTGTATAATTTTTTTTGTATAATTTTTTGAGTTTGTATAATTTTTCATAATTTTTTTTTCATTAAAATCACATTTTATAAGCAAAATATTTAAAAGTCGCTTTTTACTGAAAATAATTCATATAACTGAAAAAAGAAAGAAGAAAAGTGAAAACTCACACATAAAAGTCTGTAACATGAAAATCAATGGCACATAGACAGACTAAGAAGAAAAGTGAAAACAAGCAATAAGGGTAGAGCAGCAACCAAAAACAAAACATTTTAATGTGTTTCAAAAATTTTCCCCAAATGCCTCCTGCACACAAAATGACACTTTGCATGCAGCATATGGTGGATAGCACTGAAATACATACCATGGCAAGAGGAATCTATTGAACCTGATGTTTGATGGCAGATCGAATTTCAAACCATATGTAGTTAGCGGGCTAAAGCACACTTTGATTTCAGGTATCCCTACAGCGAAATTGCTCTATCTGACGAACTGTGGATTAAAAGATGATGTTTCCCCACATGAGGCCTTTTGTCAAACATTTCTTAACTGAATTGTCTCCCGCTTTTTCACATTTTTATTGCCGCTAAGGTCCCCCAATCTTATTCCAGTGGATTTCTTGCTGCGGGGATACCTGAAATCTAAAATGTATGATGCATTTGATGTGCAAACTGCATCTGATTTGAAAGATGCCCTTAGATGTCAGGTTCAACAAATTCCTTTTGCCATAGTACGCGTGCTATCCACCATTTGCAGCATGCAAAGTGTCAAGTGTGAGTGTGAAGGAGGTAATACGGAAAATTTGTGAAACATGTTAAACTGTTTTGCACTTTGTTGCTTCTCTGTAATTATTCATTGTTTTCTCTTTTCTTCTTAGTTTGTCTAAGCACTGTCGATTTTCATGCTACAGGTGCCTATCTAATGATTTATGGTTTTTCACTATGGAGATCACACTGCAATAATAAAAGTAGGTGTTGCCATTTGAAATTGAATTGAACTGCATAATTGTTAAGAGTTAAACTATAGTTTTCCATATGAATCGTGAGTGCATATCCCAAAATACCTTAAACGTTACTTTACATTACGTTTTTATTTGTTTTAAATTATCTTTGATATAGGCTAAAAATTTTTTTTTTTTATATTCTAAATTCCTTTTATTTACATTCAAATCTTATTTTTATTTTGCATAACAGTTGTTGTTTTGTTGTTGATCTTTTTTATGCCTTTGATCAATTAGAATTGGACGCCAGAAATGCTTTTTACAATCAGGAAATGAAAAAATGAAATTGTGAATATAAATATTTTATGAATGAATATGAATATTTTAATTTAGAGTAAAGTTATTTAAATAATTAAGTATATTAATGATTTATTATTTAAAAATAATACCAATTTTTCTTGTTAATGATTAATTCAAAGCAATTTATATGGTAACATAAAATGAATTGACTAGAAGTTTTATATTGGTACTTTGCAATAAAAGGATAAATAACAAGTTATTTATTTGGCCTCTTAATAGTTTGGAATTCTTATTTGAGACTTTACTCACAAGCACACTTTAACATAAGATGCTTTTTGCCTCCTTTCATAAAAATACAGTCCCCTTCATCACTCATGACTACTATAAGTTCTTTTTTTTTTTTTTTTTTGACTTAAAAGATTTATTACCCTCTCATATTGAAAATAAGTTTATCATTTTATGCAACTGGTTTTTATAATTACTTTTTACTCAAATTTCTGGAGAAAATGCACTGGTTCGAAAAAAATTCCAAATAAATTTCTTAATGTAATTTATAAGTTTTTTTTAATGTAAAAATCTGCTCAATATACGCATGAAATTATGGCAATTATGAAATACTACCCTGAATAAAATATTTATACAAAATTTAAAAGTTACCTCAATAGTTTCAAGAAACTTGAACATTGAAAGATCGTAAGTAAGATGATTGGGAATGATATTACTAGTCCCAAAGTACTTGAAACTACCTAAAATCTTGAGATGCTTCAACTGAGTAATGAAATCCACCAAATGTGCAATATCTTGTTTAGGATTATTAGAATCTAAAAAAAGTATTGAATTTATTTAAGAATTTAACAAACTTGTATATAAATTCAATACATTATACTTTCCTATGAATGCACTAAACATTAAGATATGCTGAATGGCATGTTACTTTAAAAATTTGTAGAAACTTGTTTAGAAATGCAGAAGAAAAAATTAACTCACAAAAAGTAGGATATCCAAGTTTCAAACGTTCAGTAATGGCATGTAGTTGCAGTGGATTTAATTCATAAGACTCTGCTTTTTCAATTATTTCATCACCTACATAATTAAAAGACAAAACATTATATTTGAAGGATATGGAGGGAAAAAATGCTGTTTTCTAATAGAAGGAATAATTATTAAAAAAAAACATTTTTTTTTATTTTACTTATTTTAAAACCTTGTTCCTTATTTCATAAACACGATGGCTACAGAAACTATGAAAAAAATTTTCCTGACTTGACTTAAAACATTTTCCTGACTTATGACTACTAATTATATTAATTTCCTAGCTTTCTTACTGTATGTGCACAGTATATGTTATTAAACACACTCTTACTAGTTATTTAATATGAAAAAAATAATACATATTTTATGAAATTTAATTTTTAAAAAAGAATGAACATCCTAAAAAATCTATTAAAACAGTATGTTACAATAAGCCTCCGAATTACGACGGCAGCAACTCACTAAAATACAGATAAACTATTTCATTAAAACTATTTTTATGAACGACTTTAACCTTTTTTAAAAGGGATTTGCGTGATTTATTTTAATAATTGTCTTCTTTTTTTTAAAAACTCGCGGAAGAAATAGTAAAACGTACGAAATGGTGTAAGACAATTGTCCTTTTTAATGTGTTGTTTCAAAGGCAACACAGTATCATTAAACTTTGTTTTTCTCCTCTACATACACATAAAATGGAAACCCACTTGACGAGCAGAATTAGTAATCAAACACTTCCTAAGCCAACTGATAACCTAATAAAAATTAAATTATGTATTCAATACATACTCTAAAGATTACTTGATCAAATAATTAAGGCTCAATACACTTAAAATATATATAAATAATAAATCATTAGACTTAATTTTCAGTAATTAAATACATAAATAACAAATATCAATCAATGCAGATGCCAAAGGATTGTGAAATTATGTATGTAAGGAAGCTTAATACATAACAAATAATAATTAAAAATATAATAACTAATAAAATAATAATATATTAAAACCATTAAAATCCTTACTTTTCCAAACAGGTTGAAGCAAATAGCACAAATGCAAATAATAGCACGAGTACAAGTAGAGCATAATTAAAAGACACACACCACACATTAGTAAAAGAAATGTTTAAATACAAGATCATAAATTGGAACAGCTTGTCAAAAAAACGAATGTATGGTTGCCGTAAAATGAGCAATGATTTAAGTCGCCAAGCATGATTGGCTACAAAATCGCAGATCATGTGCATGCTTAATGTGACAATGCTTGTCAGCAAATTTCCCTGACTTTTAGATATTTTTATGAACTTCCCGGACTTTTCCAAATCGATAAAATTCCCTGACTTCCCGATTCCGTTGCCACCTAGATAAAGCACACATGGTTTAAATGTTAATTAATAATGCTCTAAATCATCTAGTGCAATTACCAACATCATAGAAAATGTAATAATATTTACTTTTTTTAAAGTATTTTTAAAATACTTTAAAGATTCCAATAAAATAAAAAATAGATATTTAGACAAAGAATAATTCAAAACTACCTTCATTAAACAACACTTCTGCAAGAATAGACATCATTGTTTGTACTTCCTAATGAAAATGAAAAAAAAAAAAAAATCAAATTTAGCTCACTTTAAGTTTGATCAAAACATTTTCTTTATGAATAAAATAATATGCTTTACGTTATATATGGTTGACAAATAATGAAAGGACACTAAAGTAAATTTTCAGTGAAAGTCAGCAATGTTTCAACGTTTTAAAATTAACTGTGAATAAGCATACTAAAAATTGCAAATAAAAACCAGCCTAAGGACACATATTTAATGCATTAAAGTCTGGTTAAGTGTTTTAATTTACTTTAATAATGATAACAGGAAATAAAATATAAAAATCTTATCTTTGGGATGATTTTAGAAAAAAAAAAATATGTAATTTAGCAAAAAATAGTGGGATTCATCATATAGTATAAAATCGAAGACTTAATTTTCAGTTTCAATAAATAAATAAAAAAAAAAAATGTTTGATACATATATATAGCAATCGGGTCAAAACTTCTTTCAAGTATAATTAATTTTTCTTTAATACTTAGATACCATTTCATTCATATGCTGTATACTTTATGCAAGAAAAATAAAAATACATGCATGCTTGAGTGAATTTGTTCAATTACTGCATACATTGTAAATGACCAAAGCATCACTGCATAGAGACATTAGAATTTTATGAAAATCTAACAGAAAGTAAGTTTAAATTAAAGTGGATTTCATCATAATATAACTAAAAAACAAAGGGCTAACTAAAAAAAATAATTTTTAATTTTAATTAATTTGCTAATTAAAAATAAAGTGCAGAAAACTATAAAATTTGTATAAAAGGAAAAAACCATGTTTACTGGTTGATATGTTATATGAATTATAATGCATATTGATAAAAACAAATCTATTACATTAAAAGTGAACTTACATATTTTTGAAAATCAAGAAATACTGCTAGAGGTTCTGGTAAAGAACTGAATTGAAACATTAAAGTTTGTAGATAAAGTTCCAAGGCTTTTTGACGTTCCATGATAAAAGATTCAGACCGGTTACCCAATATTTTTTTAGGAGGAAGCAAGTTCTTGTTTACTGAGTAGTTCTTTATCAACTGTAAATAAATATGTTTATAAATACAAAAATATTCACAGTTAATACTGTTACTTTAAAATTATTTACAAGCTTAATATACACAAAACTAAATTTATACCACAAAACCGATAATTTCAGACCTAAGTAAATTTAGCATTAAAGTATAAAACAATATAAAAATATTAAATATTATTCATGGCCCCAACAATCTATTTTTAATTATATTGAGCTTTTTTTTTTTTTTCCAGATAATTTTCATATTTTGTATGAATTCACACATGAAATATATTTGGAATATGTTTATTTAAGAAGTGTTTTAAAGCAATATAAAGAATAAAATAAATAAAAGCCTTTTTAAAACATTATTATCTAATTATAAAATAATCAGAAAGTAGAACATTTCTGACAAGGAAAATTATAGTTAGTGAAATACCTCTTCTATATTTAAATGTACATACAACTCTTGTAATAAAAAATTCCTAAAACACGATTTATCTTTAACATGCTTCGAGAATTGAGAAAAATTCAAAAGTAAAATGAGTTTTGAGATTTAGGGAAATCTCTATATAACTAGGGATGTGATAAGAGCTTTCAATAATAATAAAAAATATTAAAAAAATTTATATTGTATTGTATTCATGCACAGTTTTAGAATTAACATTTTAAAAACTTTTTATGTTTATGCCTTGAATATATTTAAAAGACTTTAACCACTTTCTTCTTCTTATTTTTTAATATATAGTTACATGCTCCAAATTTTTTTTTTTTTGGAATTAAATGGTAGCATTGAAAAACATCTTCTGAAAGAAAAAAAAATAACTAAAAAAATTTCATCGCTCTAGAATTAAAAAAATAATAAAGATTTGGACTGTCTTTAAAATTTTTAATTATGATTAACTGCAAAACATAAAATATAAGAATGAAATCTCTTTCCAAACATATACGTGTGAGGGTAAAAACACGTCTTATAGCATTCACTAATCCTGCATTCTTTTAATTATTTTCCAATCTAAGCCCTGATGAACACTAAAAATGCTGTAACTCATATACTAATAGTGCAACAGCTGACAAATGTATACATGTGTCTTTTGAAGGTTAGGGTTAACTAAAAATCATATGAATTTAACACTAGTAGCGCCATCTATGTGTCAGCCTACGAACTTTTCAGCCCACCTGTTATATACCGTTTTATTACTGCTTTACCATTTTATTAATATTGGAGTTAGTTTAAGAAATTGAGATTCAGCTCAGCATGGCAATAGAGGGAAAATTAGCATATTGGAATACGCTTGAAGACGTCGAAAGCTGTTGAGTGTGTGGCTGGCCGAGAGTGGTAGTCAAAACAAATCATTTAGCAATTTTCAGGTAGTTCGAAACTAAGAATGGCCATTTTAAAAGAAATATTAACTCAAGAATTATAGAAAAAAAGCAAGAAAGGGCTATTGATAACTAATGGAGATTAGTTACTTACTATCTTTCATTTAGATAGAAATTTTAAACTGGGTTCCTGAACATAATACAGAACCGTCACGTCAGTTATAAAAGTTGTCAAATTTTGATTTTTTTTTATCCTCTGTGTATGATGCAAATTATTAGTAAACATTTTTTTTTTTTTCATTTGGAAAAATCCAAAGGATGTCCAATCCAAATGTCTTTAATATCTGATTAGTGTTTCTTATCTAACATCTAACTTATTTTTTTATTACAATTTTCATTAGATATTTTTTATAGAATATATATATCATCCTTAAATAGTAATTTTAAAATAGATATTATTTGAAAATTATTTAAAATTTGTTATTTTCTTCTTTGATGACAAAAATTATTTGACAAAACCACAAATAAAAAGTAATATATACATTATTCAATTTTATTTGATTATTTAAATGCACTGAACATGATTTGTAAAAAATAGAAAAGTATATTGAAAACAATTTCTAAGGAAAGTATAACACAACAACAAACAAATGTTTAAGTTTTTATTACTATCAGTTTTAATGTTTTAAACTTCTTATGCATTCTATGAACCATTGTATTTATCTATTAAACGCATTGATTTTCCATTATGATAATAGCACATAAATTAAAACACAACACAAGCATCATTTATTTAAAGCATTACAAGGGAATTTTTATGTATATTTTCAACAACAAGTTTCATATTTGTTTATGTTTAATGACTATCATTTCTCTTGACTCAATTGACTTCATTTTTACATTTATTTATGGTGGTTTATTTTCCAATTACCATACGTTTTTTCAATTATCCTTCTTCAATACTGCTTTCATGAATAAATATATTTTACTTAGTTTTTCATAATTTAGAACATAGAAATTATCATAAGAATACAAAATCGTTGAAAATTGCAGATCAATTAAAGCTGTTGACCATTGAAATGATCACTATCAGAAGAAGATATTGAAAGTTTAAGTATATGAATAAAACAATGCCCACTACATTTAGAGTTGGAAAAAATTATTAATATACCACAGTGCAAACAGAACTTACCTTTTCATGAAGTTCCACAAATTGTCTATATCGATGTTTAACTTGCCATTTGTAGGGTAACAGTCGTACTTCAATAATATAGCTCTACAGAGAAAATTTGAACTTTAAATAATGACTGAAATAATAGTTCAACAACATTCAATGATTGGTATACTCATATATTATCAGAAATATTACTTAAGCAGCATACTACATTAATCAGAATTTGAAGTAATTAATTAAAAATTTGTTCCTCGTGTATAAGCGGAGAATTTTTAGAACCTTTTCTAATAAATTTTAAGAGTTGGCTTATATATGGATCCATTAATCTTGGAAAAATGTAACTACTTTTCCATTAGACGATAGATCACTAAATATATATCACATTTTTTAAAGTTTATTATGAAAAAAAAATTTAATGATACGAATTATTCGTTTTATGAAGATGAGTTGTTTTACTTTAGAAATTGTTGACGTTGCTGGTTCATTGTGCAGTCGCCCAAAAAAAAAAAATCTGATGTTGTTGAGATTTGAGCTTCGTTAATGAAAAATTATCAAAAACGTACACGAGAAATAATATTAGGTTGTTCCCCCATGAAATGAACCTTTTAATATTAACTGACCTCCTATAAAATATCTATCAGCATTAAGTTAAATAAGAGTGTTACATATCATTTTATTGCTTATTCAGTTCTATCTAATGGCCTATTTTGTTATCATAAAGGTGTCAAAGTTTTTAGAAAATCCTAAATAAATAGAAAACCCCACAAAACATAGATAATTTTTCTGTTCTTTTCTGCTGCACAAGCAACACAAAACATTAATGATGTATTTGGGAATGATATATCACTGAGTATTGTCCCAAGAAATTGTTCCTTTTTGGACCACATCTTTACTTGTAATGAAAAGATGATACTGTATGATAATGGTAAACATTCAGTACAGTAGTTGGATGCATTAACATGCATCCAAACCAAGCTGGCATCAAAAGAAAATGGTGATGGTTTGGTAAAATCAAAAGAGTTATCCATTACGGCTTCCCATGAATAGGTCAAACAATTAATGCACAATATTAGTATCAAGAAACTGATATTGTACATCAGGAACCAGTGTTGGTGAATCGAAAAGAGTTATTCTTCTCCATAATAATGCAGGCTCACTGGTTTCACAAGTCACACACTAAAAAGTGAACTAGTAGAAATTTGAGGTTCAGCTTTATTCACCATATTCACATTTCTGTCCTACTGACTACATCTTCCTTTAAGATTTGATATTTTGTTTAATGAATTATCACTTTGTCAATCACAAAGCTGCTAAAACACCTTTACTGAATTTATTGACTTTAAATTACAGGTGTTCCTTGAAATTGGCATAAAAATGGTTCGCAATCGATGACAGAATTGCACGGAGTATGAGTAAATATCTTCAAGCAGTTTTTGTGACCTTTTAAAAATTGTGTACTCAAAAATTTATTTCGTATGGAACAATCCAATAGAACAACATAAATAGTGAATGTTACAGTAATTTTTTTTTCATTTTGGCTTACATATGGGTAAATTTATCGAAGGAAAAAGAAAATATCGGCTTACATTCAGAAATTATTTACTATATTCATACAGAATTTATTAACATACATTAAATATATATTTATATAGTAAATATAGTACAAATTTGCTTTGTTGAATATTGCCACTTATTCAGTAATCTTTTATAAATTTGTTAAAATCTCATTTAGCTTTAAGCACAGCACATACTTTATGTTATTATGAAGTTATGTGAATATTTGACGATTAAGTGGATTTATATAAAAGAAAACTATTAAGATTTCCAATAATAATTTTTACAATATTTCATTTTTAAATTGCTCTTGAACTATGCAATATTTTAATTCATACTCACAATAATCAAATAACTTATTCTCTATTGATTTATTTCATAAAACTATGATAGATAATTTAAACTTTTAAACTGTGTTGCATGAAGTTAAGCTTTTAACACTCTCATTATCAGCACACACATAAAAAAGGGGGTTTTTATAAAAAAAAAAAAAAAACCAGTTATCTAATTATTTTTCAAATTGTTCATTAGCAAATGAAATTATTTGTTACAGCAATGAAAATAAATATTCCCATTCAATTTATAAAATATTTTTTCCTATATTGTAAATAGTTATTCATATATTATCAATTTTTTTAATGTTAAAAAAATTAATGTATACATTAAGTTTTGTTATATTTGTCTGTATATTTTAAGTTTTGTTAGTTGACATTAAATAATATATATTCAATAATATACCCATTAACAATAAGAAATATTCTCTCTTGCATTAAACAACTAGGTATCTCCCATTTTATTACTTTAATTATTTCAGTGTTTTACAAAATATTAACTTTAGAAAAATGGGTGCGAAGTGAGGGAGGGTTTCATTCGGGGAAAAAAAATTAAGTTTCTTTTTCTATTATTAATGTACATGTAAAAACGTATTACTTTCCCAAACTGCTAATGCAATTGGAAAAAAAATTGAAACTATTTCACATAAATGGACTCTAGATGGCAAACACATAAAAGATCCCTCAAAGATCATTGGTAAAACTACGAACAAAATTAAATTTTATTGAAATTATAACAGATGGGATTCACTTCCAAATAATGCAAAAAATTACACGTCAAACTTTCAAATTCCTTTTTTTTATAAAGAAATTCTAATAAAAATAGAGATTTGTCAATCTTATTAAACTTAGTTGCAAGTGAATCAGGATTCGGGGACCTTTAATTAAGAAAAGGCAAGCAAAAAATAATAAGGACCAACTGAAATTGTTTAAACAATGCTAATTTTCAGAAATGAAACTTTTCATATTTTCTCTTCCACTTTATAATTAATGCAGGCCTGCAAAAACACTGATTCAATAGATAAATAACAAATTATATCTTACCCTAGTAACAATTAATAAGTTGATGTAACTATACAACTATAATATTAATGAGTATTATATTATATATTTTTTAAAATTTAATTTGGTTAAGGCGATCTAGGAACAATATAATTCATCATTAAAATTATAATCTTAGAAAACATTTATTTATTTCAGGATTTTTCAGTTTACAGTCCACAAAAACCCAATTATTAAATAAATAAATATTATTGTAAACTCTATTAATCCAAGTAACAAAAGCACAACTATTGCTGTTTTTTATAAGTAAATTCTCTTAATCAACAAATAAACTAAAAATCAACAAATTAAATTTTGCTGATAATAAAATTTTCAATAAGTTACTAAGTGGTAATTTCCTATGAGTGCCCTACAAATTAATTAGTTAATTTCCAAGATTCTAATTTCCTTCCTACTAGTATGAACGAACATGAAAAATTATTCTTTATGGTTAATGGTTCTCCTAAGTTGAAAAACGAAACACCTATGAAAGTTTTTAAATAAAAAAATCCTCTAAGAAAAATTTTCTAAATAAGCTGAAAATTCATGTAAATGAGAAAGAATGAATGAATTTAAAAGAAATGAAATTAACAATATTAAGTGAAAAGAAAGGATTATGTTTTTTAAAAAATCAATAGCTTTCTTTGTCATCAATTCAATGACAATGAATATTAATGAAAGTGGTAATACAAGTGGGTTCACATTTAAGAAAGAAATTAAGAATATATTAAAGTAGAATGTACAAAAATGGCTGTAATTCTAAGATGCGGCACAAAAATATTACAGCTTATCAATGTGCATAGGAATTAATACATAAAAATCATAGAAGGTTTGAGAAAAACAGTTAAGAATTAAGAATGCCTTTTTGGAAAAAAAAAAAAAATTATTATAAACTATGAAGCATTTTATGATTATCCCTTTCAGAGCCAAATAGAAAGAATAGTTTAATATATTCCATTCAAAATAGGTAAATTTAGAAAATTTTTTTCTTTTTAGATCTTTGAGATACTAGAGAGTTTTTGCTTAACGGAAGCCACCGCTTTCACTTCTCCGCTATCAGGCGCATGATGCCATTGCACATGCGCTAATCAGAACTCTGCAATTTATCGGAGAACTTAAAATGAGTTTTTGCATAGCGTCCACAATCACTTCCGATAAATTTAAAACAGCGGCAATACTAGATCTCGAATGCGAGATGAGTGGTGATATAGAAGCACAAATACCCAGTTTTCGATAAGAACGATTTAACAAATGTAGATTTTAATCGTTTCTGTCAGAGAAAAAAAAAAAAAAAAATTTTTTTTTTTTAATTATATGTTTGTAATACAAAAAAAAAAAAAAAAAAAATTGCAAAATGTATCCCTTGCGCTCCACTTGATAATTGCTATTCATCTTTATATGACAATCAGACAGCTCCATATTTTTCAATAAATATTCAAATGTTCATAGAATATTAAGATCGTATTATTTTTAAATCTTTTTTTGCTTATCCAATTGTATTAAATGTTTAATTTAAATTGTTTCGCAATTTTGTTCTTTAGTTTGTATGTATTCTTTTACATTGTACGTATATCTTTTCTACTGTTTTTTTTTTTTTATTCTTATAAGATTTTTTTTTTTCCTTCTAAGAATTTTCAATAGTATTCATTTAAAAACAAATATATTATTTATTCTTTTAAGAATATGAAAGAAATGTTAAAAGACATGAAGTATCAAAATATGCAAAGAATAAAAAAAAAAATAACTTTTCTATTTGCAGAGGCTTTGTTATGACAAGCAATGTTGTTTTTGTTTCAATTGAAACATCTGCTTTTCTATCAATCTAAAACATCTATTCATTTCCAATCCAAATAGTGCGGAAATAAAAGTTTGATTAAAGTTAATCCCAATTAAATTATTCCCTGAAAATATATAGCTTTTACCTTCAGACGTAGGTAATAATTTAAATAATGTAATTTTAAATAATAACGTAATTAGATGTATACTGTCCTCCAAAAGTTACGGAACAACAGGTTTTTTGCACCTAATTTGTAAATGAATGAATGTCGAAACATCAAATTTGTATGACATGTGCACAAAAGTTATGTATTGACTGCATCATAGAAGTTTACATAAGAAAAACGCAAAAATTATTTACAATACAAAAAAGTAATCTCTCTGGAAAAGTCAATTCTTGAAAAAAATAATAATCGCAGTTTTATGTGGTAAAATGTCATAGAAACACAACAAATTGAGTTTTAATCAGGAATATGCCCACCCCTACCTTGAATGTATCGGCGGCATCGACTTTCCATGCTGTCAATTAAGTTGTCGGTTACCGAAATGGGAAGCGAAGACCAGACACGGATTAAGTTTTGTTCTAGCTCTCCTAAAGACCTTGGAGAAGGACTTAAAGCAACAACTTGTCTACCAAGATAGTCCCAAAGATGCTCTATCGGATTCAGGTCTGAGATCGAGCTGTCCATTCCATTCGCTCCAAACCAAGACCCTCAAGATATTCCTCAACAACTACAGCTCGGTGATTTCGTGTATTATCATCCATCAAAATGAAAATTGCCAATTGCACCGGCATATGGGCAGACATATGAATCAAGGATCTCATCCAGACATCTCAAACCAGTCACAGTTCCTTCCCGGAACACATGCAGGTCAGTAACCACCGAGTGAGATCCCTGCCCAAACCATTATTCCACCACCTCGGTAACTGTGTCTTTCAAAAGTGTTGGATTGATGATATCTGTGTTTTGTTCCCTCCATATCAACAGGCGTCCTGAATCGCTTTCCAGTGTGAATCTGGACTCGTCTGTACAGAGTACAGGAGCCCATCGTTGACTGGTCCAGGAAACGTGTTCTCTTGCCCAAGATAAGCGGGCCCTTCTTTGTCGTCCGTTGAGGGGACACGTATAAGTGGTTCGCTTACATAGAGACCTGAATTGTGAAGACTCCTTCGCACTGTACTAGCGGATATTCTTCTCCCTGATGCTACAGAGTGGTCTGCAAAAAAGTGGCGACACAGAAATGCTCATTCTCCTTCAAGCCGAAAGAGCTATGAAACGGTCTTCTGCAGGTGGTGCAGCTCGCGGTCTACCTGGAACATGTCTTCTGGTCACAGAAGCTTCGGTTTGATATTGATTCCAGAGACGGCGGACCACACTGCGAGGCACATTAAGACGCCTAGCAGCCTCAACCTGGGACCACCCCATAAAGAATAATGAAATTGTTCACTAAAGACATATCAATACAAAAACAAATAGCAATCTAGTTGTTAGTAAACAAGTACATTTTTTGATGGTACATTAGCTTATTATTTGACTCAATCTGCCATCTATAGTATGTCATGAATATGTAAACAGTGATTATATCATTTAATGTACCATTCTGAAATTGATACATATTTTTATTCTCGAAGGCCTTGTTAAGGGGAATATAATTAATAAAATAGTCAAAATGTGGAAAAATATTTTCTAGTTGCCATTAACTTTATTATGAAAATGGGGGTGTTGGTGAATTCTCACACTCATGTAAATTGTAAAAAATTATTTTATACGGCTTAAAATTTAATATACACGAAAATCCAAATGATCTTGAATTTGGAATATTATTCGGGAGTGGGGGATATTCTTTTTCTGCAAATTAATCTTAATGTTTATAAATCAATATACAAAAAAAATTAAAACTATTCGTTTTTTAATTCGAATAAAACTGATGAAACGACGAGGAATAAAGGCGTATTAGGAAATGGGTTAACATAAATTAAATACTATAAACTTAAGTTAAATAAATTAAATTATTTTTTAGATTAGTCTAGAATCTTTTACTAAGAAGAAATGTGTTTAGATGTAATTAAAAAAACCATTTTTTATTTATCAGCGGGAATCATTAACGATGAAGAGCAACGAAGACACATATACGATCTTCTATGAATCACGAAAGTAAGTTTTCCAGTTTATTTTTATATTAAAAATATTCTATAAATGTAGATTAGTTTCTTAGCATAACTATATTTAATGCTTATCATTTTTCATTCATGTAACATAATAAGTTTTGCCTATTATAATGTTTGAGTATCTAACTAACTACAAAATATATTTATATATATGAATGAAAATTGATTAAGTTTTAACAGATTATCATGACAATTTTAGGATTAATTAACATTAAATATAGTTATGTTAAGAAATTAAACTACATTATAGAATATTTTTAATATAAAAATAAACTGAAAACTTACTTTCGTGATTCGTAGAAAATCGTATATATGTGTTGTTGATGATTCCGCTGATATATAAAAATGTTTTTTTTTTAATTACATCTAAACACATTTCTCTTAGTACAAGATCCTAGAGCTAAAAATAATTTAATTTATTTAAATTAAGTTTTATAGTGTTTCATTTTGTTTACCCGTTTCCTAATACGTCTAATTTCTCATCATCGTTCATCAGTTTGTGCCATGTTTTTCTAACACGTTATTAGAAATGCTTTCAAATCGCATGCGCAGTAGTGCACATTTACAGATATGCAGGAAGAAAAAGAAA